>VYZW01041543.1:40706-78102 GCA_013401315.1 Balaeniceps rex
TATGTGGATAATTAATTAGATCTAAAGGTCACTTGTGAAAATGGAAGCCGAAAAGAAAGCATCTGGTAATTTGGAATAGGAGATAAGTATAACTGCAGCTTAACAGAAACAGCTAGAAACAGTTCTTTGTAAATAGCTTTCTTCTGCTAGCACTAAATGAGAAAACAAAAGGGAATTGAGATGTTCATAAAGAGGTATTAAAAACAGGATATACTCATTATATTAGTCCATTGGTAGAATCTAAATAATGAATGTCTGGAAAGTAAAGGTGATATAGGAAATTTCCATTGTTTTTCTGACAATAATAACAATAATAATCTGAAAAATATCCTTGGTGTAACTNGCTTCACCTGATCGTGTGTGTGTGCATGACCTTGTGTGTGTGGCCAAAATGGATTTCTCCTTTATTGCTATTTCAGCTGTAAAACAACATTAGCTATCAGCAAGAGAAGGTTCTTCCACCCCTGTGAGGGATGATTCATTGGTTACATCTATGCTAATAAACAGCATGGAGCAGGGCTTACTTTCTGGCCCTGAGGGCATGTCGTATAGCATCCAGTCAGTTTTTCTTTGATTTTTCACTTGAAGAGGGGATTGTGGAAAAGTTTTCAAGATCTCAGTTTCACTTCCTATCAGAACCAAATAACTGAAATTCTGCAGTTCTGAAATGCTCCAAGCTTTTGTGTATTACTTTGTTTTCTCCAGCCTCTCTTATCAAGCGTACTCTTTGTTCCTGAGTGAGAAATTCTGTACGTGTTTGGCCTATGGTCTGTAATTTTAAAATATCTCCTGTTATAAAGCTGAGTTGTGGATACAATTCTATGCATGCATGTATAGTGCAATGAGCGCGCCTAGTAACAAATTTTAAAAGTAAAAAAATGCGCTTCCTTCTAATGTGGAATTGCAGGCTGAATGAAGATGGGGGACCTCAGCAAATCTGTCCGTAGCTAGAAAGGCCATTTCATATAAGTGTTCAGAAGGAAGGAGACAGTGGATGAACAAGTGAAAAGGACTCATAAATCCATGAGAACATTACACTGGAATAAGCCAGCTAGGAGTGCTTCTGCCCTTCTACCTTTGGCTGCTTGTTTCCTCAATTCTACACCATCCTTTGTGTCAACACAAACATTCAGGTGGTGGCATGGTCAGCTGGGCTGGAGAAATACTCTCAGGTCAAAATTACACCTGGGAGGGTGGTGGTGATGTTGAAGAGCTATTTTAACCTGAATCCGTTCCAAAGCCAAATTCCCCTAGGAGTGAAATGAGTTGTCAGAGCAGGACTGGTAGGGCCCACTGGTTTTCGTAGTGGTTTTGGCTTAGACTAAATAGTTCCTAGAATCCTTGTACCATGTTTGCTGCTGCTGTAGTATTGGAATTGTTGGCCTGAGACACTGTCCAAGTCAGAGCTCTTACAATGAGGAGTATTGGTGTGCCACATAGGAAATAGCCACACCAAATCAGAAGGGTGCTAGTTTTACTTGGTTTGCTTGGTTTTATTAGTAGTAAATCCAGTGAAAGTAGATTATCCCTGCGGGTATGCACTAATATCAAGATGAATACCCTTGATATCTGCAAGATATGCCATTTTGGCATACGAGCACTCTTGGAATTGCACACCGAGATTACACTTTTGCCTTCTGTTGTCATCATTAGCAAGTGAAACATGATGCAATTATAGAATAAAACTCTTAAATCTATATTTATATTTAGGTCTGCTTTAGTTTTACTTATAATAATACTTTATAGTATAAGTAATTTGTCAGTTTAATTTATAAACATAATTATGCTTTAGTTTTATTGTAAAGATTTTACCATGAGAAGAGGCTGCTGTTTTGATGTGCATGTTATGATATGATATGGAGCAGTGAGAATTAGTACCATACCAGTATGTTACTTTTCATGTGCAATTCTCAAAATAAGTCTAGCTTAACTATTAACTGCCACATAAGATGGCAGTATGTATAACTCTCATCTGAATTTTTCCTGAAAAGTTTGAGTTTCTTATTTTAAAACCCAGTAATTTCTTTATAGAAGTAATTTATTTTATTTTCAGTACATCTAGCTACCCACAGTCTTTTCAAAAGGACTGGGAAGAATGTCAGAAAATGTACCCTTATTCATGTTAATCCTATCACCTTCATCAGGCTTTGTAGCTTGTTTATTTTGTGGAGATAAAGTTTATTTTCTATTAGCAATGTTTTTCAGTTCATTTTTTTTCTGCCAAAGAGTGATTATGAAAATATACTTCCCATGAGTTTAGTGGCCATTACTAATGATTCATGAATTACTCTTTTATTGGACACATACTGTTGCTAATGAATTCTGCATGCAGCGTAACCCTTAATGATACTGTTTTTCTTAGTCTAGTCATTTTAACCTCCCACATTTGCCCAAGAGATGATAATGAAAAGAGATGAAGGCATCTGAAGTTGTCTCAGTTGGAACTTAGCTGCCTAAGTCCAAAGCTATGGTCTTGAAACCCTTGCTAAACAACCAGACTCTACTTTCTGACCTTAAAGTGCTCCTTCAATTTTCAGCCCATTTGTGTGTTCAGGAGGGGTTCATAGTCTCTAACAGGGCAGAGTCTTACAGCACTATTTATTTCATGCTTAAGCCTGACTGGGATCCAGGAATTTACATTTCTGTACCAAAGTCCCTTACAACAAGCTTTCTCAAAGCATTGCTAATTCACATCGCTGAGATCAGAATCTTTATAAATCAGACATTCATCCATGAGCAGTTGTACTTATCGTATATGATGCTGCTCATAGCTATTGTCCAGTTCTCTCTCTCTCTCTCATATAACTTCCATCTGTTTTTTGTTTATTTGTTTTTACTTGTTTTCTTTCTTTAGCTATATCTGTAGTGATATATTTAGATTAAAGCCCTTCAGGGCCAGATCAATTCTATGTTGTATCCTTAGCCAGATATGGTTGGAGTCTCCTGACTCCACACAAATGATTGTAATAATGTTAGCAATTAAATATATGGAAGCAGAGACTCCACCCTTTTCTTTGGGAATAAGCAAGAGAGATTTGGCAGTGAGTGCTCTTGTGATCACAGGGAAAGGGTTTGTAGTTACAGATTTACTGTGGCTTCCCCCTGAGCACAAAAATCAAGCTAATAAAAAGTCAGCACTTCTGCTATGGGTATGGCTGTTCTCAGAGTGCTAAGCTACCTGCTATTTGCAGAAACAGCACGAGCTTGTGCCAGATGAAGAAAAATTCTCCCTTCTGTAGCATCATCACCTAATATTTACTTTTTCTGTGCCTAAAGACACTGTAGATACGGAAGTGTTCCCTTCTTTCTGTAGCATCCAGAATTTGGTGTGTATCAGATCACCTTAACACTGCTTAGTAGAAGGCAAGCTTTAAGACCAGGAGCAAGTCAAAGAAAAGTTTCCAACAAGAAAAAAATCAAAATGGAAATCAACAAAATGATCTATCAAATGTGAAATGTTCTTCCTTAGCAGTAAGATTCTATTGTAAGGTCTCGTTCATGTGGGAAACAGATTTAGCAAATCTTGAATTTTCCTATTTGGGCTGCTTTGGAGAGTTGCCCAAAAAACTGAAGATGCCAATTCACAAACAGCAAATATCCATCTCCAAGGTATTTCATTATAGGCCTGGAAGAATACTTCTGTCCCAGTATATATCCTGGAGTTAACTTAGGACCAGACCAGTCCTTTGCAGGGAAAATGAAGTGTTAAAAGTATCTTTTTCAAGTTTATTCTTTAATCTAAGGAAATCCATTGTTTTGCAACTTAAATTAGAAGGTATAGAGTGTTAAGGAATTTAGTGCTCAGTTTAGTGGTGGAATTCCTCTGTCTCCTATTACGTCATTCAGTGAAAATGGGAGTCTAGCATTGCCAAACTTGCTTCGCAGTACATGAGTTTGATTTTTGTCTCTTGTTGGTTGGACCTCTCTGACACATCAGCTCTATGCTTTGTCTGCTCCCTTTGCTTCATGCAGGTTGACTGGCTCTCCCCAAGCAGCAAAGCAGACAATGTAAAAAAAAAAAAATCCTTTTTTAGTCTTGTAAAATGAATCACCCATTACATAAAACATACATAAATATCAGTGCCAAAATATTCCAACAACCGTACAATGGCAAGTAGATCGTTCAGTTTGCAGAGGCTGTGTATGCTGTATGAATGTACAGAAGGTAGAACAGGCAGTGGAACACTGAAGCATCTTCTGCAATGACAAAGCAGCAGACAATGCCCTATAATGTGTTAGGTTAACTACTCAAAGCTCCACTTACACTTCTGTCATTGCTACGTTCTTTATAAATTGCATGTAATTAGGAATATTTCTTGTAAATACTTGTAAAAATACTTATTAACCCTTGATTTATAAATTAAACAAGTTTATCATTTTCTGGTTTGACCTCTGCATTATGTTAAAAACCTTACACTTACAGAAGGCGGACTTAACACAGATTTGAGATAGGATTCTTAGTATAACATTATTATATACTGCTAGTGGAAGGGAACCCTCTGCAAACCCAGTGGCAACCCTTCTGTGTCAAAACTTCGTGTTTCTATGGTAAAAACACATCCATCATCATGTTTTAAAGAAGTTTTAGAATTACACTTTAGACTCGTACAATTCCAGCAACGTTAAAGCACTTTATTTTGCAGAACATTCATAATGTCCCATTTAAACAGCATGAAGACATGTTTTCATCTTCAAATTTAATAAAAAACTTACTACTATTTCACTTTAATGTTGCCTGTTTCAGTTTTCTTTGTGACTTTGGTCTTTTTCTGCTGCTATCTATTCCCCTAAACATTATATTAAGTCTTCACTACTGAATTGGTTAAAAAAGGGAAAAAAAAAAAAGCCATTTAAAGCTCTCAGGATGATCCAGATCAGTCTTTCCACCTTTTTTTTTTTTTCAGTCACTTCACATCTCATCAAGTGTTCACTCACTGAAATTGAGTGTTTTACAACAGGAAAGCACTTGGCCAAATTATTGAAGAGTTTACTACCAGTTAGTCACAATTACTTTTAGTTTATAGCAAGTCACCATCACTCGTGTATGCTTAACACCAAGAGCTGACTTTGTATAAAATTTATATGAAAGTTACAGAATAAAATAACATTATGTTATGCTCTTAAATAGCCAATAGGTGACCATTTTGTAATTAACTTCCTTCTGAGTGCATTTTGCTCCTGCTGTTCAGGATATGAAAATGCATTATGCACTGACAAGATAAGTGAGGAGCTGTCTAGGAAGCCTAAGTATAGTTTACAGGCTTGTTAAAAGCTAAGGATCCTCAGTCAATCAAGCCAATGGTTTATGGGATGCTGATGGCTAATTTGGTGAATCAAAAAACCATAATGAATATATCAAATGAAATGTTATAATTTTGTATATGTTAGCAGCCAGGAATGTCAATATGCAATGGTTTTCTTGTGATATAAATCACATTTTTAAGCCAAATAATCTGGAACGAAGAGAAATCCTTGTCTTTTAAAGCAGAATACTTTGATTTCCTCCGTTTAGCATCACCTCAGGCATTCTGTTCAAGTTAACAATCTTTAATTTTCACATTATAATTCAATGTATTGTAAGTGCAACGGGCTGCTGCAGTACAGTTACAGATTTGGACATCCTATTTAGAATAAAAAATGTTTAGAAATACACTTTCCAGTTTAGTTTCCTTTAGAAATATAATTTCCAACTAGCATGCAGGGTTGTTCAGTTACAGTTATCACTACTGATGATACAAAACACATTATTTTATGCTTGGCAGTGTTGCTTGCACATATTTATTTCAAATCTAGAAACCTTAGTCATGGAGCAAGACCCAGCGTCTCGCTTATGTACTCTGCAAACTGAGAAGAAAGAAATTATTCTGGTCCCCCAAAAGTTTGCA
The DNA here is from genome assembly GCA_013401315.1 of Balaeniceps rex. Lineage (NCBI taxonomy): Eukaryota > Metazoa > Chordata > Aves > Pelecaniformes > Balaenicipitidae > Balaeniceps > Balaeniceps rex. The sequence continues at coordinate 46,592 of VYZW01041543.1, forward strand.
AGCTTAGTCTCTCTTCCCTGGCTAAATCTTACTATCAGAGCGGGAATTTGGTGTAGTAATGCTCAGAGTTTAGGGCGGTACAGTAAGAGATTGGTTTCAGAAGTTCATAAAAAACAGCATGCATATCTATGCTGATCTAAATCTTCCTTAAAAACTGGTGGAAATCTTATATGAACAAATTCTATCAGAAGTCTTCCAGCGTTTCTGATTATAATTCAAGTAATGCAGGAGTAGGTTTTTTTGTTTGTTTTGTTAGGTCCTGCACTTCTGAATGTGGTAGCTTTGGTCAGAATTGAAAATGAAACGCAGACAATAAAACCCTGTCACTTACATGATCTGAAATGACAGGTACATTCCTCTTTACATGTTTTATATTTTGTCATACTTTTCCTCACACATGATTTATAGGATTTATTTACACTGGAATTGACACTTGCCAAACAATAATGATCCAGTTATCTGAATTCATAGAGATATAGACAAACCTGGCTAATACGCAGAAATCAAGGGTAAGCAAGATGTACTTCTCAGTACTTGCAGGAATTAGTTCTTAAAATTTTGCTTGGGATTTGCTGTTTTCTGACTATTTTATCTGGGCTTCCTTGGTTAACTACTTCTACGTGATGGTTCTGTCTGTCCACCTCTCCACCCAATAACTTTTGAACCTTTTTGCCACTAACAACCATGGAGTTCTCAGAGCCGGGGTGTTCACACAGGCTTTGTGGTTTTTGGGGGCCGTCACGAAGGCGGTTGTAACTCCAACCACAGCTATTCTGAAAGGGAATGGCCAGGCAGTTCGTGTGGACTGTCCGGCAAGCACATGCTTAGCACTTAGCTCGCCAGCATGAGTGGTGCCAGTAGCCCAGCTAGACTGGCACAACGCAGCAGAAGAGCTGGATCATAATCCAAGTGAGGTGGATTTGCAGGGTGTAGCTTCTTCAGTTCCCCCGGTTGTAGAACATGTTGTGGTTTTGCTTCACATGCCTTTGTGTTTTCACACTTCAAATTGGACTTTTTCCTAACAATTTTAGTTTTGAATGGTTTATTTCAAAACAGTTTATTTTTTCTTATTATTTATATTATTTTAAGATACAGAGACTAGAGTTGTAATTGAGGTTGTATTAACAAGATATTAATAAAGAAAAAGTAGGAACCAGGCCCTCCATCAGGTAGTTATATAGGAAAGTTAGAAAGCAAAAGAAGGAATAAAATGAGAAAGCTTAGTGGAACTTGCCTAAAGCCCATGGTAAGCATAGGCTTTCAAATTCTCTGTCCATTTTCCTTTCCCTTGGAGTACACTGTCTCTACTGATTTCCTAATTTATCTGTGGAATAAACCATCTTTGCTTTGCCTGTTTCATAATGCCTTCTAAGGAAGTTTTACTGTGGAAGAATGCTTTTCTGCTGCAGTGCTACCTTATCCTCCACCTTGACAAGGCAGTCCAACCAAAAGTTATAAGAAACCAATGTTCACATTGTAAATTACATTTCAGAAAATATAGTGATGAAACAATTATTTGAAACAGAGAAGAGGAATTGTTCTCTAAACAGAATTAAACTGTTAAAGCAAAGCTATTGTGGACAATGGGGATGTTACAAAAAATTTTACTCCACCTCAAAGGAAATGGAATAAACAAGACCTGCTTCAAGGTGCCAAATTACTTTTTCATTGTTAAATTATTCATTGCCCCAAATGTTCCAAATAATTATATCAACAATTAAAACTTTACCTAACATGGCATTTCTTTCTCAGTGCTTCAATCTATATTTCACTAAGTGTATACACATAACCCTCTGAAATGCACAGAACAACTAAATGACATCGTGTCTCTCTTTCAGCAACCAAGTTCTAGTGAATTCTGACCCCTGAACTGTACTCTAGCAACCACTTTAGCCAACAAGCTCCTGTGACACTGCTGGACAAAATGTCAATCACTAAAATTAACAGTTGAGCTGAGAGTGTCAAATCTTTGTAGCTGTGTCACTGCAATGTTTAGGAAACAGCAATCTTGGAAGAAACATTCAAGAAGGGACAGAAACTGTCCACTTTGTGCACCCTTGCATGGTCCTGTGTTATCTGGGCCACAGTTAGCTTGCAGTGAAAAACAAAATATAGCTTTATTTAAAAAGTGAAACAAATCAATTGTTAAGTGTGGAAACTCACGGTGAACACTCCAGTTCCTTTGTTAAAGAAGGCATTTTTCTGTTTTTAATTGTCATTTGCATGCCTGCTTTGTAATACTTGAAAATAATCAAAGGTGCGTCAAATGTTATTTTAGCATCCCTTCTGTCCCCCCGCCCCAGTTTCTCCAGTTGAGAGAAAGATTTTTTGAAAAATGCCCCCAGACTGCTAATCCTGGAAGAGCCTTCTTTTAAAGAAACTATTTTTGGCAGATGAAGTTGGGCCTAAGCAAGCAAAATAATAAAATACTACAACAATCTGTTAAATATCAAGTCTTGTTCAGCCCTCAGAATGATACAAATATTTATTTGCTGGATATAAAGGGCAGTACTCATTGGACAAGTTGTGAGTTGTTACAAAGTGTGAATTATTTCAGATCTGATTTTCAAACATATATGAACACTTCTGCTCAGTGGCATCATCTATAACTGTGACTGTACTAACCTTCAGAGATCTTTTAACTTCTTTGAAGTTCCTTAACAGCTGAAATAACTGAAGAGCCACAGTTGCTAATCTTGTTGGTAACCTGTTGTATAGTGATAGCAGGTTGCAGCTGTGATTTTGGATTAAGTATGTTGTGGAGGGACAAAATTATTTCATCATCATGACACACAGGTGCCAGTGGAGTGACCAATGTGAGTGGGCAGTAGGAGGTGGGGGAGAGGGGGAAAAATAGATGCAGCATAGATTTATATCTGTCTGTAAGCTCAGTGACATTCTGGATATTACAGGCATAAGATCAGTAATTTGCAAGAGTATGAAATGTCTCTAGGGGAGGAGTATCACAGGACTAACGCCCTGTTTCACTTTTTTCTGTTCCTGTTAGTGATAACAGGCAAAGGAACATGGAATTTGGACACTACCATTATAAAGACAGAAGGCTAACGCTACTTCTTAAGAACAGAGGCGGCATGGTACAATTAGCATTTGGAGAGTGAAGTCATCATTAGGAGGCCAGAGATGCATGTGGATTTTAGAGGGTGACGTCAAGTATCATCTAACTTTTGAAACTCTCTCAGAAAGTCAGAAGCTGAAGATCTGAGCAAGGGATAGTGCTCTTACGGAGCACCTTGTCAATCCTGTAGAGTTAATAGTTTCATATTAGCTGTGACAGTGACCTTTTTGACTTCACATAATTTCTTTCATTGTAAGACCTGGTTTAAATACGACTTTGTGACCTGTTATTTGAGGTCTTTGCATAACATATATCCAGGTTGCAAACCTTTGTGGTCTTGGACCACAAACCTCCTGCTGATGCCAATAGGAGTTTGAAGTCCTGGGTCAGACTCCAGCTCATTATAGAACATGGAGGACATAGATAAAAGCAGTTTGAGACATCACATATAGTAATGAGACATCTGTCTTGTCACCTAAGTCTACAGTTTGCCAGGTAAACAAATAAGATATTCACCAGAGCTGCATGTACATCCCATAAGAGTTGAATGAAAATGAATGGTGCAGAGATCCCATCGCTGCCTGAGTATGAAGACCTTTTTGTCCTTCCCTCTTTTGTTTCTTCCTTTATTTAATTGATTTCTCCTTTGAAGTGAGATTTGAATAGATAAAGCAATGGCCAGACAGATATATCTTTCTGCCCTTTCATTTTCAGAAACTAAGCTATACAGATAACAATTTACCAACCAGCAAGGCCATTGTACTTGTGAAAAATCTAACTGGCTGTTGTAGAAACAGCCTTTTAAATTTGATCAAGCAGATAAATGAAGGAGGAGCATCAAATTACATTTTGTTTGGTTCAGTTGTCTACAAAGAAAAAAATTCTTACATTAATTTCTTAATCACACTTCGCTAACTTTATCCTTTCCATCTCTTTTGTTTCTTTTCCTTCGTTCTCCATGCTTGAAGTGAACCATTGAGTTTGCTTCCCTCCTCCATCCCTCCACTTTTCTGTTGTTTCTTCCTACCTTCATTGTTCATATTGCCTTTTACCTCGTTTTCTTTGCTCATTTTCCCCCTCAGAGATTCTCATTCCTTGGAATATTTATTCCACATCATGAACAAGAAATTAAGTGAAACAGGATCACTGAAGTCAGAGTGTATTGCACTGCAGAAACTGGGCAGGTTGTAAAATCAATCACCTTTTTCTTTTCCTTCCTGTTCCTTTCCTATTTCCTTTACCTTCTTCCTATTGTATTCTACATTTTCCTTCTGACTCCCGTCGTTACCACAATAGTATTTCCCCATCTGCAAAGAAAACCAGGCAGCATAAGCAGGCTCCTTTGCTGGACAGAAGATAAAGGAGGAGATAAAATCTTTGCTATAAATACCTTCAAAATGGCTTGAAAGCTTAAGATTTGATTGGCTTGGCTTGTGGTATAAGACAATACAGATTGACAGCTCTGACAGCCCTCATGAACATAGACAGTCAGCCAGTCTATCTCCCACATTCTGTTCTTTATTATTTGCCATCCATAAACCTTCTGTTATTTGAAATAAAAGTTTGACTGAGATATCTTAAATCCATTTAAACAGAGCTAGCAGAGGATATAAATAACATATTAAAGGTGAAAATAACACTGATTCCCCCCTCTCTTTCTTGTTTGTCATCTTGCAGTGGAGAAAGTGGTTCTGGGAAGACTGAAGCCTGCAAACAGATAGTGAAGCACCTCACTTGCAGAGCCAGCTCCAGCAGAAATACCTTCGATACAAAGATAAAACATGTAAGTAGCATTGTGATCACTGAGTAGAACAAAGCAAAAATCTGGCCTCTTGGATAGGCAGACATTTGAACTGTAAGGAAAAAGGCATCTGCTGTGCAGAAATTCATAAAGTGTTTGTTTTCACCGTTGAAGTCAAAGGAGGTTTCTTTCCCTGAATTGACCTGAATAGGAACACGATTAAGCTCACATTGATGTGATGAGAGGAAACCAAAAAGTGGAGGCCAGCTTTGTTTCTATTTATTTTGGTGACTTTGGAAAGCAGTGTTTCAGTGAATAGGAAACATTTGTGTGATAAGGTACCATCTCCTAAATGTGTACTAATTGCCTTCAATAAGTAAATAAATTTATCTGTATGGTTGTGGTGGTGCTTCTCTGGACAGTATAAGAAATGCTGAGGCATCTGTAAGTAACGGTATGTAAGAAACTGGAAAGTTGCAGGAAAACTGCAAGGACTGAGCAAAGTTATATGGCCCAGTGTTTGCATACTAAATATATTTATGAAATAGGCAAGAGTTCTGAATATTTGCTCAGGCATATTTAATTCCCACAGCAGAACCAAATTCTGCCCAACTCGTAACATGAAATCATGAGTACCTGCTTCACATATCAGATGAATTTGTCTCCTTTCTAGTACTTTGTAAATGTAAAGTTTTCATTTGACTGAACATTGCAACTCACGTTTCATTGTTACAGCTGTAACACTACTGTAAAGGTTCATACTGATATTTTAAATAATGCTGAACCCTTAGACTGCCAGTTCAGATTCTTTCAGAAAATTGCCTTTCCTGATGAAACTCCTCATCTGAGATCCCAGCTCAGAGACAGATTTACATAGAATGTTTTAGCACAGTCTGCATTATCATAACTCAGTTCTGAGTTTCATACTTAAAAAATGTGTTTAGACTCTTTCACCCACTCTGGTGACCTTTCTCTACAGCACTTACAGTCTTTAGCTTTCACTTGCCACATGCATGATATCCAGCAGAACTCTAGAATTTTTCATTGTGCATTTTTTTAATAGCATCACATGCATCATTCAAAACACACTGCTTTCTTCCTGAATTATGCATGGTTCAATCCAGAAAGTAAAATAGTGTCAGAAGTACAGCTGACACTAACAGGCAACCTACAAATCAGTATTATTGGGATGTGGGAAAGGCTACAGATACGCTGGTTCATATTTTGTGCATTCCAGCTGATAAGGTAATAAAAATCCTATGGATTTTGGGTGGATTTTAGAAAACAGTGTTGCATTTGTGTTTTTTGAAGACATTAAAAAAGCCTGATGACACTGAAAACACTACAACTGAATAAGCTGTAGCTTTACTTTACTTTGTGTAGTCGTACAATTGCCATGTTAAAGTGTTTTTCACAGTGTTATCTGATTCACTGATGATGTTCCTGAACTGACACATTTAATCTAGGTTTCATATGACAATGTTAAGAATACTCTTCTTATTTTTTTCACTTTTTTGATCTAAAGTTATTTTTTCACTTTTTTGATCTAAATTTTAAAGTCTAGTTTTGCAATAATACCATTATCTAGGGACAGTACACTTTTTACTTTATTTTAAACCCAGGAGCCCTACAAGTGATATCTATTTCTACTGTGTATTTTTTTATTTACTACCTACACAGGTTTACTTACAATTTTGAACTGATCAGGCCATAGATGTTACTCAAGTAGAACTGCAAAATTCAGGTCAGATCCCCCAAGTCCTTTTCTTTCCTAAAGTTCAGGTTAAGTAATGAGTAGAAGAACTAAGTAAATAAGTAACTTTGTGAATAGGCAACTGAAAACTCTGTGTTTTGGATACAAATGTGGCAGCAGTGGGAATCAGGAGGTGTGGGAAGTAGTCTTGTGTCTGCTGCAACTTGTCTCCTGAACATAGGAAAATTCCCAGGGACAACCATCATGATCCAGTGCAAATGAAATAAGATGTTGTCCTCAGTTAAGACGAGGAATCAGTGTGGGAGGGGGCTGACCAGGCCTAATTTTCTCCATCTAAAAATTAGTTAACTTTGTAGACTACTTTAACCTACTCTACATCTATGTAGTAACCTGAACAACAATCCCTAACATGCAGTTGCTACCCTGCTCCCTGACACAGTTTTAATCCCCAACAGGTCCTCTGGCCACAGTTCAGAGGCCAGCATGTGCCAGGGACCATTCACAACAGTATGTCCACCCTATTCTGCAAAAGAAGAGGTAGATGTCTGAATGTGAACGTTACCATGCCACTTAGCATAGAGGATAGAGAGTCCTGCTCCTGGTCCTGTTTAGTTTAATAGTATAGCTGTAGTCATACATGTCAATGAGTCTTAATCAATGCGGGCAGAAAAGAATCGTCATATATTAAGAAAAATGAGTTGCCATTTGGTTATAGGAAGATCCTTTGTAACTATCTTAGATGGGACACCTGACTTCAGACAGTGAGGGTAAACGTAGCAGATCCCACCCATGGGGAGACAAGTAGAGATTCTGGTTTAGTTGCCTTTTAAGGTGCTTTAATGAACACAATAACCTGAGTTCACTCCTGCTGCAGTTATGCATAGCACCATTAAAGTTAATAAAGCTGCACAGGTTAAATCAAGTGCTAAATTAGCCTAATGAGCAAATACATCCTAAACAACACTACTGGAGTGGAAACAAAACCAGGCTGACTAGTTTTCTGCTGCCACCTACTGCACAAATAGATGGTTTAATTAATAATTCTGAAGGGTCTGATTTTTAGAGCTTCTGTCTTTGTGATTGGAGCCACATGTTATCTGTGCCACTCCACAGTCCTTTTCCCTCCTACCTCTCCCCATCTAGGTCATCCAGCTTCGGCAAACTGTGGTTATATCAGAATAGTGTATTGAGGCCACGTTGCGAACAATTTCTTAGGATGCAAAAGAGGAAAGTGCTGAAGGGAATCCATTTAGTGTATTTATTTACACAAAAAAGGTACATACAGAGAAAGCATAGAATAAAGATGACATATTTAATACTTTTTATTAGTTTTTAAATTTTTAATTGTCCTGGTTTTGGCTGGGATAGACTTAGTTTTCTTCCTAGTAGCTGGTATAGTGCTGTGTTTTGGATTTAATATGAGAATAATATTGATAACACACTGATGTTTTAGTTGTTGCTAGGTAGTACTTACACTAGTCAAGGACTTTTCAGCTTCTCATGCTCTGCCAGGTGCACAAGAAGCTGGGAGGGGGAACAGCCAAGACAGCTGACCCAGACTGGCCAAAGGGCTATTCCATACCATATGATGTCATGCTCAGTATATAAACTGGGGGGAATTGGCCAGGGGGCAGCGATCGCTGCTTGGGGACTGGCTGGGCATCAGTTGGTGGATGGTGGCCGGTTGCATCACTTGTTTTTCCTGGGTTTTGTTTCTCTCTTTTTTTTGTTGTTGTTTTCCTTTTCACTACATCATCATCATCATCATCATCATCATCACCATTATTATTATTTTTTTTTTTTTCAATTATTAAACTGTTTTTATTTCAACCCATGAGTTTTCTTAATTTTGCTCTTCCAATTCTCTCCCCCACCCCACTGGGGGGGAAGGGTGAGCAAGCGGTTGTGTGGGGCTTGGTTGCTGGCTGGGCTTAAACCATGACATTAATCTTTTAGAAATAATTCCTGTGACTATGAAGTTGTAACATGGAAATGCATTAGTGAGAGATGCCATAAAAAAGTCAGAATCTATTTTTTTCCTCACTTTTTCACTAGTATAATGCTGAAGTAATTCTATTTGAGATCAATAATTTATGCCATTTCTGGCATCATATAAAGCTTGTAAATTCCTTTGGCTGGTTATTAGTATCGACTGACTGTAATTTTATAAGCATAGCTGCCTTCAAAGACTCTAATCTTTTCGCTAAGCATGCCAGCTCTGGGCATATGACTCCAATCACTTGTATCCAAACTACCTGTAAGGACACAGCTCAAGTGTGAGCCCTTGTCTTGCCCTTCCATTTACAACTTCCACTGTTCTGACAACACTTTTTTTTTTCTGTTGAGCTATCTTACTTTAATTTCTATTTAGAAAAAAACCTTCAAGGAATTTGTTAAATTCCAAGCTGAAAAATGGTCTTTTTTTTTTTCCAGTTATTGGTCATAAACCAACCTCACTGACGTTTATTGAAATATCTTCCTGTTTATTTCCTGTCTTATTACTTCTTTACCATTGTCTTGCAGGTAAACTGTATCTTGGAGGCCTTTGGACATGCTAAGACACCCTTGAACGATTTTGCCAGCTGTTTTATAAAGTATTTTGAGCTACAGTTTTGTGAGAAGAAAAAAACATTAATTGCAGGTAAGTATCATTTAATCTGTTTATTTTGATATCACTCACAGACTAGTAGATCAGGGATCCCAGTGTGCCATACACAGAGTTAGGCATCAATGGCCTTAAAGTATGTGAAAGAGGGGATTTATGGAGTGTCAGAGGAACATGTTTAATAGCATGTGAATTTACAGCTTGCCAAGAGTAGTGCGCAGTATTAAGAGGGAGAGCCCTGTTCTGTGTAACCACTAGGTGGCAGAGAAAGACAAGGAAGAAAAATGAACACCTCTCATTCCTCTCACATTTCCCTTTACGCCTGAGAATAACAAATTGTGTATCACTTTACTCTGAAAGAAAAGTAACAAAGAGATTAATTTTTGCATTTTTATCTAATATTGTATTGGGTATTTTAAGTATCCCTTAAATAAGTGATAACCTCATCTGTTCTGAACAAACAAAATACAAGTATACTCTGTAATACTGAAATTAGAAGTAATTTATTACAGCTTTGAGCTTCTTCTAAAGGAACTAGGAATAATACTGATGTTTATTCTTGTTAGAGGTAAGATAGTGTGGAATTTGTGCCTGCTTTCAGAGTAAGTGGGAGTCTGCTAATCCCCGGTAAGCGTTCATTAGTGAAAAAAAAAAAGAATATTGGGCAAAACTTCAGTTTGATTCTGAAAACTCTAAACTCTGATCTTTGGAGGCAGTCAGGGAGAGGTTTCATTTCTGGTCTGCATAGATCATCATAAAGTTACTCTGTGCTAAAGCGAGAGGTGTGTACAGAAATAACTGTGCACAGTTAGTTTCCTACTTGCACTGATCTTCCTGGGTGGAAAACTTGTATGGTGAGACACACTTTTGACCCAAGTAAATTAGATTCCATTGAATAAACATTTCCAAAAATACTCATTTTTTGTCATTTTAAATGTGTTTATGCTTTCAGAAGAGTTTCCTAAAAATATTCTTTGGAAATATTTCATAGTGAGAATTACAATTCATTTTCTTGAGAGAGTTCACTGTATCCTAGCAAATATGATAGTTTCTTCAGTGAAAATGTCATTGCATGGGAAATTACCATCTCTTTTTTGTTTGTTTGTTTTACAATAAATATAGGATATTTGTAAAGAAAATGTCAAACTGAAAAGTGTGGGGTTTTTTTCATTTATGAGCTGTTGTGGGAGGAATATAAAGAAAGTGATGTAAATGTTAGAATGGACTAAATAGCATCTGAATTGGGCTTGTAAAAATAAAGTTCAGTCCCTAAAACTAACATTGTATAAATCCTTTGTACTGTATATACTTAATTTGAGTATATTTAGTTATCACAATTACATTGCATGCACACTTTTTCTCTTTCTGTTACACACACAAAGCACAAACGCAAACAGATGAAAATTATACTAATTTTGAAAAGTCAAGTATATGAACATTAGGAAATGCCAGAATTGAAGTTGTCTGAGATACTCTTGGGTTGCCTTGTGCATACAAATTTAATGCTGTTGGTTTTCCACCCCTCCCCAGCTTCATTCAGTGCAGAGAATGGACTATATTTCTTCAGTGATCTGCTACTAAATAGTTTGTTTTCCCTTCATTGTTTCATGTGTGGCTTGTGCTATTTTATTCTGCTCTGAAAACAGAATGCTAGTTTTTCTGTGGATTTTCTGTATTATTCATCAACTTTTTTCACTGTATGAGCATTTCAGAAACATAAAGGGCTTCATTTTCACAGTACTTCTGACCTAAGGTTGTGTCATTCAATTCCTCAGATGAGGAATGGAAGCCTCAAGGCCTCAAGGCCATGTGTCCCCACAGTTTTTGGATGCCTTGTTTGAGGGTGCAGGGACTTGAGTTTTCAAGCAGCTTTGCCCAGACTTGCCAGTTTAATTCATAACCCTTGTCTGTGAATGATATAAATGTGGAATCAGTTAACCAGGCTCTCGTGTCAGTTTTCTGGTACACCAATGCTGTGTTTTTATCACTTTCAAACCTTAGGCATTAAATGAGAAAATTTAGGGGCAGTCAAGTTCATTAACAAATATAAACAAATTACTTATCTGCCCTACTATTCCCCAGATATTCAGGAATTGAATCAATTGCTCTTACCAAATCTAAGGTAGCCAAAAGTTCTGTAATTTACAGCGAAGAGTGAGAAGCCCCAGTACAGCAATGAAATTGTTTTCTATGTTTTTGTAAAATTGCAGTTGTTCATGCTGTTTGATTTGCATTGCAGATGTTGCCTTTTCTAGGCCACTGCTAAGCATCACTTCTGAGTGAAATTGTCCCAGATTTACACCACCATAAATGAGAAAAGAATCAGGCATGTTGTCTTTGGCTGGTTTAAATCCCACCCGGTGATTCTCTGTATCTATTTGCAAGATCATTTTCAGCAGTATTTACTGTCTTGCACTGTTTAAACATGAATGAAAAATGTAAATATGCAGAGCACCTGATTCTGCTGAGACATGACTTTATAACTCATTGAAGCAAACTGGGCTAAATATGTCTGGGTTTGTAAACAAAAATCCAAGCGACACTAGACTGCCTCCATCAAAGGGTTTAGGTTGTTTAAACTCCTTAACAGACAGATCTTAAGGGTGGAGATCCAGAACAATTTACTAAGGAAGGGGCATGCAAAGTACATGTGTACATTTTTATTATAGAGGGCAAGATCAAGGTAGCATTCCTTGCATTTTGAGTGGACATCGAAGTTTGTGACAGCTTTTTTTTTCATGCTGAAGTTCTTTTATGCCTAGACCCTGGAAATGCTCTGACTTTTGTCACATAAGGTTTATTCTTATAGCAGAAAGTCCAATATACCTAAATAACAGAAACCTTTGCCATAATTTTCATCTACAGGCTTGATTTGGTCTTTCTCATAAACTGGGTCTTTGCCAAAAAGTTTTGAAAACAAGGATGGAGCTCTTGAGCGTGGTTCTACTCAAAGCCAGTACAGATATCTGTAGAGGTTTCTTGTGTCTTCTCTGACTCTTGATTCTGATGAGGTGTGCTGCAACGTTGCGTTCAAATGGGAGTTTTTCTGTGACAAATAGCTTTGTGGTCAGGTACCTTTAATTGCTTTAGTCCAATCAAACAAGAGGAGAAGGTATAACCCAGATTAAGTCATTGTTTGTGACTGGATAAAATAAGGCAGTGGGAACTAGTAAAAAGTCTTACATCAGAACAAATACAGAATAAACTACAGGCCAGTGATTTTATTAAGTTTCTAAAATAAATTCATACCTAACAGAACTCAAAGACTGATATTCTGCCAAAAAATCATAATCATTCATAGACGATGATTAACACCCACTGCATAGTAGTAAAAGACCGATTATTTATTTATTTCCAGAAGTAAAATCACTGCATTTTATTTTTATTTGGAAAGGGAGAGAGTAAATGGTGTTTCAGGTAAGTTGACATCATTCCTAAGATAAAAGGTAAGGCTTCTGTCAGTTTCCTCAAATTACTGAAAAAGAAGGTTAGGAAGAGAAAATCAAGCCTGACAAACTTATTCTCCAGATTTTCCTGCCTTGCTTTTCAGGCTTTGCTTTTCTTAGTCTTCACTTTTTGAAATGGAAGGATCTAATCTGATTTGTAAAAAGAAGCAGAATGCATATTCGCCTGTGTGTGTTACAGACATTTTTTATCAATTAAAAAGTTTCAGACATGAATTTCCTTTTTTGGCATAAGAAAGATTGCAGCCGGATAAGCTTTCTGGTGTGTTTTTGTACTGTGTTTCAGCTCTGAACTTTCAAATGTTATTTTGTCTTTTCCAATAGCTGTGTTTAGGACAGCATGGTTTTTGAGAAAGAACAATGTAGTTTCAAAGAATACATAGCTGGAAGAAATATTGCACTGGCCACCATTTCAATACAGAGTCTGCTTGCTGACTTTGTAGCTGCTGGGTAGATCAAGTGATCTGTTAAAGGAAGTACAAATTTCCCTCTGCCTGTAAGCACAGTTAACATTGCACAAAAATGGCAGACTTTGCTCTGGAATTCTGTTGTTTTTCCCTTTTATTTCACACATAGATTAACGAACATATCATTTCACTTTGTAGAAAAGCATATTACCATGATAGGATTTTTTATGAGTTACTTTAGCTCCATTAAAATGGTGCTGTGTTTGATTCTTGCTGATCAGAAGCTCGACTTTTCTTAACAGCTCTTCCCATTGCTGGAGATGCTAACTGAGATGAACTGTATTTAGCCTTATTAAAGTGGGTGACTTGAAGTACCTGAAAAGGGCTGAATTAATTTGTGTCATCTAAATAAGTGGTGTTGCCCATCATTAAAGTTAAATGTATTAATTAATCAGATAGATGACCTCCAGTAACAGTTTTCTTGCTTTTACTGATCAATGAATGTTAAAAACACCTGAGTGATAGTTATGAAAGCCTCAGTGAAGATCATTGCACACAAAAAAAGTGATTGAAGATTAGTAATGGCCTCTTCAAACCCTAATGGTAGGGTTAGTTTTACTGAGAATTAGGTTACAAGCACAATAAAAGATGGAAATCATCCTTCAGGTTCATCTATTCTGTTTTACCCTGTAGGAATGGCAACCAGGTAATGATTGATTCTGATGAAAGTGTGTGTCTGGGCCAGTCCTGCCATGATAGGTTAAGATTACATTGCTTCAATTTGTAGTGTGCTGCAAAGTTACTGGAGCCAGAAACATATCCTGCTACCAGCTTAATGATTTCCCAAGCGTGCCATTTTGCTTCCAGCACAGTTCTTTTTTTCGTAGTGTAGCAACAGAGGGCTAGATGGCTGATACACAGTTTCTCGTAATATAGGTTCCGTAATAGCAGGAGTTCACTTCTACTTTTTGTAGGATGATTAAACGGGCCAGATCATGTCTCCTTGGTTCAGCAAGTCAGCCGTACAACTCTTCTCTGTCAGTCCTACTGCCTCTCCTGTAGCTAGAATCCCAGGCATGGTTTTGGTTGCCAGCACATGTGTCAGGCCATGCCTGTTCTGTTAAATAAAAGAAAGGGTAGAAGAGGCCCCCGAGTAGTGTACCACTGACCTTCCGTACTGCTTAACTGGGATGTGTCTGGGATGGTTTGGCCTGTGCAGAGTAGCGCTTTGTGAGACCGTGCATAGTTATACTTAGTTCAGGGACAGCACTTAACTCCAGAGACCTTTCTCAAAACAATATGTTCAAGATTCACCTTTCCCTCCACTCTACACTGTCTTTCAACAATATTCTTACAGGCTGCATTCCCTCATACCCACAACTTCAAGTAACTTCAAGTTTGCTGTGTTCAATTTAACAGTATAGACAGAAACTTAGAGCTCTCCAAAAGATAGGAAAATACTTAGGTGAAATTTAAAATATAATTACCAGACAAATACAGATAGCAATATAGTATAGCAATAACCAAGTTAGCTCTGAATGCACTACTGTGGATATTAGCAGCTGTATGGTGGCAGGACCATGACATTCTGGCTTCTAGCCTAGCCATTAGGCCAATGCAACTACCGTGCTTCACATACACAGTCTCACATGCCGAGGTCTAACCTGCATAACTTTGCTCAGCCTTGCATTGGGCAATACCTTTGAGTCCAAAACTGATTCTGAAAATACTGTTTCAACTATCCCCATCTTTAGAAGTCTTTCAACTCCCCCCTGCCTTCAAACTTCATGTCTCTCAGGCATCTGAAGTTGTGCTTCTGCATACGCGTAGAAAGGCAAGAGTTTTGACTGCACCGAATAACTCAGTGCTATCTTATGCTTAATCCCAGCTTGCTTCAAAAAGTAGATAAAAAAAAATCCTAACAAACCATGAGCGGCTCAAAAATGGTATGTGTTTAGAGAATATACTTGCTGTGCTACAGGATGCATGTACCAGTATTTTCTATCACTGAATTTTCAAGAACTACTTACAGTTCATAAAGGAAGGAGTCTTAGATGAGTTGGTTGTCGTCCAGACTGCTTACAGGGTTTCAAAAATATAGCTCCTTCATTACTGAGAAGTGCACCTTACCCTCTAAACTCAACAGTCTTTTCCAGGGTAAGGATGCTTGCTAAGACCCTGTGAAAGCTCTGCCATATTGCAGTGATTGAAAAGCACAAAGCTGCAACAGAATGTACTGCATCCTAGTGGTGGGGGTGCTCAGTTGTGTGTGAAGGGACATGCTTCTGGTCTTTGCACCACAGCTACTATTTAAGCAATGATGAGATGAAATGTACAAACAGTGGGGTAAGAGGGAACTGGAATCAGGTCCTCACTCACAGGGAGGGCCCTGACCTTTAGCTACAGTTAGGCATTCCCTTGTTTTCTTTATCCTGCTGCATCTGGAACTGCATGGTGGTGTATACTCAGTGGAGGGCTGAAGAGTCTGCCCAAAACAGTGAATATCCTTCTGTCTCTTCACAAGTACCTCTAAAATGCCTGCAATCTGGTGAAGCAGGTGAATGGATCTGAAGGTCCAATATTTCCTCTGCTTCTGTGCTTTGCCACTTTCAGAACCTTAGTGGGCCTCAGGTTATGTGTGATTCTGTAATCAGCGTTTCTGGAGGCAAATTGTGGTCAGGTTCATCCTCCTTCATCTTCATCCCAGATGTGCTGATTCACATGGCTTCTCATTTGGCCAGCTCATCAGAACCCTTCTGAGATGCCCATGTTTCCCCTAACACAGGTTAGTGAGCTTGTTGATGACCAGTTCTGCAGAGGATTTGTCTCTCTGTAGCCATGCAGAAGTAGCCATCTAGAAGTTAGGTGGTTAATCTAAACTATTAATCTGAGTGTTCTTGATTGCCAACAGAGAAAGAGGAAATGGTTCCAAGGGCAGTTTTTGCAAGATATCTTGAATCTCTCTTGCATCTTTCTCTTTGCATTAAGAAGGAGCTTAGAATAGAAGCCAATGCTCAGATGGCTACACTTTGGTGAGGTGACTAACAGCTTGTCTCTTAGAAAGTCTTCCCAAATATGACAACTGGTTTCTCAAATAAGTAAAACAGAGTGCAAATCAACATCATTATCTTTAAAATTAAGTAAATAATTTTAAAGATAATGTAAGACAGTAAGTAAGTAAGATAAGACGTTTGATCCACTAATTTTAATGGAATTAGAGGTTTATATGTGATTTATATGGAAAACCATGGTAGAATGAATGGTAATATTTTTGATATCTTGCTCACCTCAGACTGTTTTATAAGAAACTTTGTTTATTCTTCAGTGTTGCAATGGTGAATGGTTTAAAATGTATAAGTTCAGAGCAATCAGTATAATGATGAATTTATTTGTTTGTTTCTCAATCAGCTAGGATTTATACATACATGTTGGAGAAGTCTCGTGTCATTATGCAACCTCTCAACCAGAGTAATTTTCATGTTTTTTACTTGATGATGGATGGGCTGTCTGCTGAAGAAAAATACACCCTGTACCTCAGTAATTTGTCTGCACACAGGTAGGAAAACAACTTTGTATTTAGTATTAATATTTTTCTTATTTTAGTGCCTCTTTGCTGTTGAGGTCCTTCCTCCAATAGTTAACATTTGTGTCATAACTTTTCAATGAGCTCTGAAATTATTTATTATTGAGTACCTGTTTATGAGGATTTAATTCTGGAGTACATGTACACCCTTTTAATAAGATCAGAGTCTTATATCCATTAGGATTATTGCCTTAAAGGAGAAAAAGGAAGGAAACTTCCTAGTTGTTTTCCCATTTTCTGTGGACTAGAGTAGGTCTGTTCTATATTTTTTTTGCCCCGATGAAACTTTTTGTTTTCAGGAGAGACTGTTTTATTAAAATTAGACTTTTGTTATGAAATATGTTGATTTTGATGAAATTTCACCGTATGTAACTGATATTTCCATTTTCATTTTGAGATTTACTTTACCTCATATTTATTAAGAAAAACAGAAACAAAGTTTTGACAGCTTTGAAACCAAGGATAGGATTCAACACCCAACACCTAAAATTAGGTATTTGTGTGTGCCTCCACATGAACTGGTTGTCTATTCTCCCATTTGCAACCAAAGGAAATTGAGTCTCTACTCAGGTCTGTGTAGAGTCACATGTAGCTGTGTGCTTCAGGGTGAACTGAACCACGTTTGTGGCTTCATCAACTGTGATGACTATGTCCCCTTTAATAGTAACAGCTTAAATATAAAGAGGTGTCTATATATAGACACCTAAATGTAGTGTGTATAAGGCTGAATACACTCCAAATGTTTAATACAAGTGAAAGTTTTTCTTTTTTTCAGGAAATTTGGGGGGTATCTCAAAATTTATTAATTCAAATTCTTTTGGAATGAAAACATATTCCCGATTTAGATAATTTGCCTTCCTCTCTTGAGTCTTTCCTAGGTGATTCCTAACAACTATTACTGAAATGAGAGACGCCTATTTGGCATTATTGATCTTCTCTTAAATCAGCTAAGTTTATAATTAGTATACTGAGTAACTGTAGAAAGACCAATAGTAATTAAAATGATGTAAAATGAGTGTTTTGATTTTTTCATACCTAAGCATTTTTCCCATGGATTTTTCTCTCAATTTTTCTATATGCCATTCTGGCTAGTAGTTGAACAAAATAGTATTCCTAGATTTGGGTCCTGTAAATAGAAAGATACCACTTTAATTTTTGCAGAAAAAACTTACTTGATTCTGATTTTTTCTTAAACACAAGTCTTCAGACTACTGTTGTTTGGTAATGTTTTAAGCTGTTAGCACTTCTGGTATTATACGGAATAATGTAATGTACTAGCTCTGAAGGAACCTGAGACTAAGTTGCTTTACTAAAAACGATTCAAAGTGGGGGAGGGGAAGAGTTAAATTCTATGTTTTAAATCTTTTGAAGGCTTTGAAGACCAAAAGGATTCTGAGTTCCTGATCATTAATTTATTCCTCTTCTAGCAAAAGTTGTTTGGAATCACTCATTTTACTCAGAAAATGAAACAGTTTGAAGTCACTTTTCAAGAAGCTCCAACAGGAAATAACTTAGTAAGAACCTGAATAATTAGATTCACATGAACAAAGCTTTATCTGATAAGATATCTGATAATCATCCAAAAAGAACAAAATAGTATTTTTAAATAGATGTCTGAACATTGCAGTGCCAACTCTTTAGAAGTAATTTATAGCTGAACATTTGCATAAAGCTGCTTTTATCAATAAAGCTTCGCTTTGGCTACATAGAGTAGATTGTCTCTTGCATTACTGAAAGAGATTTTGGGCCAAATATTTCTTACCTTAAAGTCCTGAGTATAGTAATTCAGGGGGCCAGATCTTTATTGGTTGACAGAGTTAAACTAGGGGTGAATTTCTACAGCATCAAACTCATACATGAATCAGAAAGCAAGATTTGGCCTCTGTTATAAATTCATGATTTCTGGCTTAGTCAAATTTTGATGAGATCATATCATTCTGGTAACATCAATAAATGAATTTGTCGTGTTTGCTTTAAGCATGTGTAATCTTGACTCTAATAGCAAATTTAATTAGATAATAGCCCTTGTGAAACTATAGGTGGTTCATGCCCAACTGTTTTTTGATAATTTTTCTGTTCCTCTTTGCGTTGTTTAATATTGCACCTTTATGTAGAAGATTGAACAATCTTAGTAAATAATGGCAGTTAAGATCACAAGATACCCCTATTTTTTCATTGTTTGCTTAAGCCATTGCAATATGAGAAATGAGACATAGCATTGGGTTTTTATTCTCATTTTAAATAAAAGTACCTTAAAGAGTCAAAGTAGTATTGTCAATAGTGGTTATTGTTAGACTTGATGCTGTGAAAGGTGAGAGGTAGTTCATGTATTAAGTAGTATATGATCCTGGATTAAGAGTTAATGTAAATAACTAAAAGGGGAAATCCCTCCCCTTTGGAGTCACTGAGAGTTTCAGTAAGGCTGGGGTTTCACCCCAATGTGTAGAGGGAGTTGTTAGGTTGTAATTCTGTGGTGTTTGATGCCATCCTGAGGGGGAGCTTGAGCTCAGAAACTTGAATATGTGTTCTTGCAAGCATTATGACTGCTAGGGCAGCATATGAAGACAAATAGCTGCCCATTTTCTATTGCACCTATATACAACTAGGATCTTAAAGTAGCAAGCCATCTAAATCTATATAGGGAGGGATCTGAATTAATACATCTCCCACCATATCTGCATGTGGATCATAATGGATAAAGACAGAAGCAATTCCTGAAAGGTAAGATCATTTTTCAAGATTTAGCAGGGGGAGCATATCAGAAATGGAGAGAGAGTCTTCAAAGGGCAAGTCAAGGCTTTTTGATTGACAACAACTACTCCCATGTGTTCATTACATTCAGAAGCTGATTTTTATCAGCAGATCCTTGATTGAAATAAAATTTATATTAATTTGGTGTGTTTCAAAAGAACTGCAGAACTTTGTTTATCTTGATGATGACATGTAATACAGAGAGATTAGAGATTTAAAGTTATATTCTCAAATTTGCTCTTTATTTACTCTTGGGTTTTTTTGCTAGGTGAAGATATAGTCCATTACTGTAAGCATTGCTTTTCTGACATGTGAAGTTTAGCCTCATAATAAGGGTATGTACTAGCTTTTCTGGCAATGGTGATAGATCAGCTTGTAAATGGTCTTCAATGCTGGTGAAGAAAGGGTACTAAAAGGAGAGATCAGGAAGAGAGGAAAGAAAAAATGTGGGAAAAATCTTACAGAAAAGAGTGGAAAGACCTGCTTTTATTATTATGGGCCAATTGCTTCATATTAGCATTAATATTTGTCCTGGTTTTGGCTGGGATAGAGTTAATTTTCTTCCTAGTAGCTGATATAGTGCTGTGTTTTGGATTTAGTATGACAATAATGTTGATAAAACACTGATGTTTTAGTTGTTGCTAAGTAGTGCTTACACTAGTCAAGGACTTTTTCAGCTTCCCATGCTCTGCCAGGAGCACAAGAAGCTGGGAGGGGGCACAGCCAAGACAGTTGACCCAAACTGGCCAAAGGGCTATTCCATACCACATGATGTCATGCTCAGTATATAAGCTGGGGGGAGTTGGCGGGGGGGCAGCGATCACTGCTCAGGGACTGGCTGGGCATCGGTTGGTGGGTGGTCAGCAGTTGCATCACTTGTTTTTTCCTGGGCTTTGTTTCTCTCTCTCTTGTTCTTCTTTTCATTACATTATTATTATCATTATTATTATTATATTATTTCAATTATTAAACTGTTCTTATCTGAACCCACGAGTTTTCTTACTTTTGCCCTTCTGATTCTCTCCCCCACCCCACCGGGGGGGGGAGGGTGAGCGAGTGGCTGTGTGGGGCTTGGTTGCCGACAGGGACTAAACCACAACAATATTCCAAAGCTGTAGTATATATAACAGTGTAAAAATGTCTTTGTGTAATAGGTATATGTAAGATACTCAAACATACTGTCATTAAAAATCATGTCATTACATTTGTATATGTATATTAGAAACATAGCTTAAGGCTACTTAACTGTAGAAAATGGTTTCAGAAACAATGGTGGGTTTGGCAGCTGTTCAACTTGATGTCACCATTTTCAGTTTAAACAAGGTTGCTAGTTCTCCTAATTGATTGTACTGTTACGGCTTTTGGTAGCATAGGCAAACTGATACAATGCTTTGAGTATTGCAAGGTGATTCTGACAGACTTTTTTTTTAGTCCTCCCTTGTAATGTCAGATCTTTGTCACCCAACATTTATCGGTTGAAATATACTGCTTGTAAATAAGCTGTATGTGTAAAACTAAACAACTTCAAGCTGGGGACAACATGAATATACACATTCATGCAGAAGCTGGACTATGGTCAGGGAGTGTATTTTGTCTTTGTATTTTCAGACTGCTGTTCCCAAATGTGCAAAACTTTACTTCCTCCCATAGAACAATTATGTGCACTGCAGTGTGTGCTCTCTCTGCCTGTGCTGTTTCTCTTACCCCTTAAAAAGCAGTGAAACTCTTCTGCAATGATAGCTGTAGATCAGTTCATGGAACTGGTGTATCTTCTTTCACAGTTTTTCAATGCAGGTGCCCTCTTCACTGTCAATAAGAAAACTTTCCATTAATTTAATGTATAAAGTAGCAATTTTAGTGAAGTGATTGAATTTCTCATTAAAATCTAAACTGATCAGAACCTCTTTGCTTGATCATTGAGGAAAACATTCACAACTCTAAAGGATAAGATTGATCTTCAAAAGGGGCTTAGAGATTACAGTGAGGGAAAGTAAATAGCATAGAAGAGATCCCTGTACACATTTTTCAGATGCATTAAGTGCAAAGGCTTATGTCTGCTTTTTGTGTGTTTCCAGTTATCATCTTTTCTAACAAGAACTAATACAATGTGTGCAAAATGGTGATTATTCTGGCATCGTCCATATTGATCCCCACTCTTCCTTTCCCTCAAGATGAAAATTTTTAAAACTCTGAGTGGCCACTTACTCCAACTTTCCCCAATTCAACATACTTAGGAGGCAGCCTCTTTGTTTTCTAACTGCTATAGATATAAAGTCAGGAAGACATTGCATGTTTCCATGCCTTCTGTCTGTCTTTTCTTTCATCTTTGGATGCCATGTTTCTTTCCAGTCATTTGATTATTTTCTCATTTAAAATGCAACAGAAAGAAATATCAGTCTTGAAAATAACAGTTTTCTGTATCTGTGCCATTTGTCTACAAATGTAGCTGTGGCAGTCTAATGATACAAGGTAAATTCATAGAGAAAAGTTGTTTTTTGTTTTAATTAGTCCCACATAATTGGAAAAATAGACATTTTAGGGATGTTCCAGTCCTCTGATGTTCCATGCTCTTTCCTTGTATTCAAGCCTGACAGATCACTTTTTCCTTGTAGATATTCACTTTGATTTAAACTTTCAGTACCCCCATAAGGCCCAGCTGTGTTCATAAAAATTCACAGACATGGTTATACAATACCTTTTTGATTCCTTTGCTTCACAGATTACCTGTGTCTGATGACTAGAGGGAAATCCAAACAAGTGTTAGACCTGTCTTACAAAATTGGTTGGATCTAAATACTGTGAATGAAATAACTAGATCTGGAAGGGTTCCATCAGATTTTCCCACGGATGGTAGTCCTGCTGGAATAATAATTTCTATATGAAGTACCAAGTTACATCACTTTACCAAACGTCCATTAGACTTTGTGTGCTGAAACTCAGCATAAGTTAGTTGTACCAAAATTCTCAGTCTCACCCCAATAAAGTCTAGCGTTGAGGCTCTATGAACTTCACTGTTGAGGATCAACTTTGTTTTGAAATCCTGCTGATAGAATAAAGCTCCAGGCAATCAGGAAAGTGGCATTCATTGTATTTAAATGTAGGAGGAAGACAAAGATCAGACTCAGAGGTTCCTCAGCTTTTCCATTGTGGGAGGTATGGGCACAGGAGGGGAGAAAAGCTGTGATAGGAGATGTTAGGCTTACCATCCCTGCAGCTGAATGGCCATGAGAGTCAAGTCCTTCTAGTTCTACTTGGCCAAAACCCCTTCATAATTCTTCTCTGCAAATAGTAGCGGCCTATCATTTCTACTTTTCTTTAAATATTATCTCTTCTCACACCCACCCAGGGAAATCATACTGGATGAGACTTTCGAACCTTGAAATCATTCTCAAATGCTAGCAACAGTTTTGCTAGGCCTCCTTTGAGTTCTGAGTTTTCAGTGCCTTTTCCAGGATGTAGGCAATTCTGTATAATGGCCAGAGAGGAGCCGGGGCAGGTGCTGCCCAGCGTGGGCAGAGGAGCAGGGAGCCAAGGGTGGCAGTGGGGCAGGGCCTTCACCCTCCTGGCACATCCCTATGGCACCCAGCAGGTCCAGAGATGATCAGTGGGGTCAGACACTACCCAGAGAGCTGGGCAGGGCCATGGGGATGGGGACAGGATGAGACCAGGCCAGGACATGAGTCCACGGGTGGGGGTCGGGGGGGTCTGTGGTTGGGCACAGGCATGGCTGACCCCAGATCAGGCCAGTTCCAAGGCACACCTGAGCTGCTTCTGAGCCAAGGGTGGCCCAAAAAGGCTTCTTGCATAGCCCAGGCAGCTAAACCCTTGAGAGGGTGGAGGGCATTCAAGACCCCTGCAGAATCATAAAAGATCCTTCATCAATTTTTAATAAGAATTAATGATATATCTAATTTTTCCCACATTATCAAAAACCAGCTCAATCTTCAAAGTTCTCTATTAATTGCTCTCCTTTGCATATGTATCTTTTCTTCAATATGTGTATTTTTCTTTAGCATATTGCCTGTAATCTTGTACTTAATTAACACTTTCAATACATGGCAGCTCTTGTGGCAGCTATTAAGCTAACGATTCGTAGTTTGTCTGTCACTCCTAAGATTTTTTTGCCATGGATCTTTTGGCATTTAAGTTCTTAGTAAAGATGTGAGTGAAGAGGAGGAAAAACCTAAATCAGTCTCCCACTGTCCTTTTCGTTTCCCAACCTATTTTTTATCTTGCATTGAATCATACAGATAACTTATCACTCGTTTCTACTTTCTTTATGTTCATTTTCCTGTACTTAACATTGACTACCTGATTTTTGGCTTTTCATGGCATCACTACTAACACACGAATCAAGACCTTAAAAAATTAGAAGTGCACTTGATATTTTACAGAGGATAAGGAATTTTAAATACTGGTTGACTATGTATAGGTGATTCTCAAAGGCAGTGTCTGAAATTTATCATCTTGTTATTATCCTACTCCATATTTCTTTTGTAATGAATGCTGAGTGAAAAGTTAATTTTCAAATTATTATACTGGAATTATCCTAGAAAAAGTTCTACCTTGCCAAAAGTAACTCGAGCACTCTGAGAAAAAGTTATCGGTCTTTGAGTATCCAAGCTAAATTCAATTTCATATCCGATACAATTGAATTCTTTTTTTTTTTTTTTCTGCTTGTAAACATTTTGCGTAACAGCTGAGGGGTTTAGAGGTGAAGCTTAGATTATTCTGAAATAAGATTTTATGAGACATTTTCTGGAGTCATTAGAATTTTTTAAAATACTTCTTAGAGGTTCAAAAGCAACATGTATTTTCTTTACTTTCTTATATCTCATGTGTCTCAAAGTAATATACCTTGAATTTATGTGTGCCTGCGCATATATAGACATACCAAATGTTTTTACACTCAACTTTTTTCCCATTTCTCTGCTTCTTCCGTGTTCTCTCTTCTCTTCCAAAGGTCTCTTAAATTGGAAACAAACATTCAAGTTCTGGTTGAACAAGTAAATCTGTATTTTTTTGGTACTGTGCAAGTTTTCCTGTCCTAACTTGATTACACACAGCACATTCCTTTTCTCCAAAAAGCTTGAATTTTAAATGTATTAACACTTGTAAGACAATGCAGTGATACACGTAGTGCGAGATATGTATATTAGCATGCCTAGACAGCAAAGGACCATTGAGGTATAAAGACTTTTCAAGCACGCTTGACAAACTTTCTAAATAATAAGGTAATGTGAAGATGCAGTTTCAAACATACATTTCAAAAACTGACGGAGTTAACTCAGTTAATTTTGCTGGAATTTGTTTCAGTACAATAAGTGAATATGGATAGGTGAAGCCCCAAGTAAAAGTGAAAATAGTTTTGGGTTTTTTTTAAAAAAACTATGTGGTAGCAGATAATATAAAAATTATACACTTCAATCAGTTTATGTCTCCCTGATATGATTTACTTATATTTCAGGTGTCTAGTGAAAAGCTTTAACTGTGACCATTTGTTTCTTAGCTATCCTCATAAAATAATACTGTGAAAAACTGATTCACAACCAGTAGTACTATTTTAAGAACAAGATCTGTAGATTCCGAATGAAATGAGTCAATTCCATTTGCTTAGATTCCAGTGAGGTCTGACAGCTAAACTATACCAGCTAGTTATTAGAAAGATAATGGAAAGAGGAGAAGCAGATATATTTGTCTGAAATTCTGGAGCAGGTTTAAACTTGCTTCAGTGAGTTTTATATCTATGTAACCTGGTATAATTTCAACATCAAAAGAGTTGTCTAAATTTTCTCTGTTGTCTTTTGCTTTTGTTTTGGTTTGTTTTGTTTACTTTTTCTGCATACCATTTATTCTTTTTCTGTTTACCCTGTATTTACTGATGTCTGCATTTTTCACTGATTTTTTTTTTGAGGTTGAACCTTCTTTACTGCGTATATAACATATTCATATTCCAGCAAAATGCACTTTCACATTGTTCTCTTTAACGTGTTTTCCCCTGCCGTCTTATAACTTCATCCTCCACTTCCCTTATATTTCAACTGGTAACAGTCTTTACCCCAGTACTCTTATCTTCTTCAATTTTCCTTTGTCTTCCTCATTCATGCAGTTTTTCTGAGTAAATAGGGTTCATGAGATTATTCAACTTGTTCTACTCTTTTTCCTCCCCAGAAATGAAAAGGAATTGAACAAAAAGGAACATTTTTTTTTCCTTAGCTCTCTTTTTCTCGTCCTATTCTTTCTTTGAAATTCAGGCTCCATTAATCTCTTGGAGCATAATCTTCAAGCATCAGTGTTTCTTTTTTCTTTTTTCTTTACACTTCAAAGACGGAAAAGTTGAGCGGCAACACCAGTAAATGCCTGTGTGTGATTTGTTATGCTAGATAGTAATAATCATGACTAACTCACTCAGTTTTGTTGAGGATGGGCACCAGAAAATATATTATATGTTGTATTAAGATACATCATCATGTTTTAAAGTGATATTGATTAACCAGAACTAATTTTATCTAATTCTAATGTAACATTTTACATTATGTGTTTTCAGATATATCTGAGATCAAAAAATGCAACAAAGTGTAACTAAATTTGGGGTTTTTTGCATCCAATATTGATGTTTTAAAGTGTTACCCTGTGGTCTAATTTGTCTCATTTTTCTTATTCATGTACTTCACTTCTGTTCAGCTAAGCTTTTAGGCTTAATCTCTCATATTTTAGGCTTAGACTCTCATATTTTAATGAAAATTAGATGGAAACCTAAGCAGCCTATTAGTGTACAGAAGCTAAGAAATTTTTCAGTGTTTTTTAACAGGGCAGGTATGATGACTGGACCATGTAGACTAAAACCTCCTTCCTAAGATCATCACTGTGCACTTTAATATTCAGGAAATAGCTAACAATAGTGTCAGCACTAAAGTTAATATTATACAGTATCTTTCTGAAAATTTACTACATTTCCTCTATCTTAAGACCCCTCTTTCTATGAGATATTTGTGGATAGTTCTGTCCTACAAGATACATTACTAGGAGGTTAGCATTGCAATTACATAAAATATAATCAGGATCACAGCTTGGGTTTTCAAAACAAAACTGAAATATTCATTTGTGTCATCTGCTTTATTTTGCAAATTAAGTCATTATTTCTCTATTTGCAGATACCTACACCTAATGCATAAAGTATACCCCTATGTTATTAACTTTGTTTCACAATATTTGTTTTGAGTATCTGGCTGTGCAGTTGGTTTGAGTGGTTCATCCTAAATTCAGGGTTAGTTATATACACACCTGCACACTTGCATTCTGATTACATGTCAAGATATCCAAAACAGTATTTTTCTACTTGAAAGCAGAGGTACCTTAACTTTGGATTTTGATGTTTAATTTATTTATTCCAGTTTCGACATTAGCTGCTTTTGACATTACTGCTTTATTCCCAAAGGATCCTTTAGGAAAATATAGCTCAATGGTGTTTACTAATCATTAATTTACATGAAATCCAAGAATAATTTCTATTTAACAAAGTAAAGGTAGTAAAATAAGTCTGAGACTTTAACTCAGAGTCTTTGTCTTAAGTCCCAAGTGGACTTGTTATTCGTCTGGCTTTCATAATAAATGCTATAGAAATTCTGCTTTGTTCAAGGGTGTAAATCTGAAACTCATATTCCTCTGGGTATTTTCTTTCATTTGATGTTAACAATCCCCTCTTCATGGTATTATTCTTCATACATATTGATTGAGTAGTGGCAGAGGATGTACAGCATTCTATTGGCAGACTCTCAGAGATAAAGAAATCATTCATTACGATTACCTCTCTTTTCAACAACTGTTTTTCTCTCTGTCATAATTCTAACAAACCGAAGGTGTAGAACCAACTATGTGTAAATGAACGAATGAGATGTTTTTTCAGGAATAGATTGTATGTTTAGAGTGCTATGGTAGAGCCAAGGCACTCCTCCTTGTATTTCTGTATTGTCCTAAAGGAACTTCGATATCTGGTAATCTTCGGTATTTTACATTTTCTCAGTGCCAGTGAGCAGTTTGGAACAGAAAAAATAACATCAGACTATACAAAACCACTTTGACTTTTGCCTTTTTATAGCTCTAGTCAGTTTACTTCTGCATGTTTAGTTTTAATCCACAAACTTGCATTTACTTCATTTGACTTGGCATGACAGCATTTGCTATTTCTTTGATTGAGAGAGGCTTTGTCATTCTTGTCTCCTTTGGGGTAAGCATGATATGGAAACACATGAAAAAAATAAGAGGAGAATAATCTGTCTGTGGCATGGAAGATAAAGAGTAGGAGGCAGGAAAAAATGAAATCTGTTTAATGCAAGAGAAAGAAAAAAACTTGGTAATTAAG
Source organism: Balaeniceps rex (assembly GCA_013401315.1). Classification (NCBI taxonomy): domain Eukaryota; kingdom Metazoa; phylum Chordata; class Aves; order Pelecaniformes; family Balaenicipitidae; genus Balaeniceps; species Balaeniceps rex. Next base: position 74,295 of record VYZW01041543.1, read on the forward strand.
AGCACCGGAATCTATAGAGTCTACTGAAGACAGAACATGCATCTGTCTCAGTTTTAACAGAAAACTAAACATACAGTAAAACATTGTTTGGAATATATTGCTTGAAATGGAGAAAGAAAATGCAAAAATAGATATAACATGAACCAGATGATTTTCCAGTTTGTTGTGAATTCTGTTGATGAGTATCTTACACCTTAAAGTTTCTGGGCAAAGTTCAACCTTTTGTTAGAAAAAAGAAATCTCCAGAGATCCGTGGAAGTTATATATTTATTGAGGTTAAATTTGGTCCTCTGTTGAAGAAATTAAGTGCTTACTGTTTAGGCAGCCCACCAGTATTTCACGTCAGACTGAAAATGGATGTAGCTCCAAGGGATGAAATTGCCTTACAAACCCTAGCTTAAAAGTATATGTGATTACTCACTTATAAAAATGGTAGAGGAGCTCATTTGGCTTTTAGTTTAAGTACAAAATATGTCTCTTCACTTTACTGGGATGCTAATCGTCTCATATGTGGGGGGAGATTCAGTGGATTCAGCTCCTGAAACCACTTAGCTATTACATTGCATAAATCTAGAGCGATAATGTAGTTCTGCAATTTGTATTTCAAAAGTCACTCTTAGAATCATCCAGATACAATTACTGTAGATGAATTTCCAGTCAGGAATGGGTCATTTAAGAAATTGTTATTGGCATACGGAAACCCCAGTCATTGAACCCAGCTCATCTCAACTTAATGTTAGATCTAAGAGAGATGATACCCCTCACCGTTTTTTGAACTTACTGTCTTCACTGAGCTCCCTGAGCTAGCTTGAATTTTTCACTGCACCGGAGTAACTTTACAGTTACTCTAGCCGACTCTCTGTGGGAATGTCAGGCAAGGTCAACCCAAAGTGTAGCATAGTTTTCTTCCTGTAGTTCTTTCATTAATCATAACTCAAAATGACCTCTACACTGAGGTTAAACCTGATTGTGTCAGGTTAGTGCCATTCACAGTTTCCTTTGATTCCTGCTGGATTTGCACATGGATTTTTTGTAGTTAATATATAACTACTTAAACTGAGTTTTGTCTGCAGCCTACAAGTAACCAACCAAAGTCTTCTGAATACGTTAGTTGAGTGCTAATGACCAGAAGACATTAGGATCTCAGTTTTATACAGCTCCTAAAAATGGTAGCTCCATCAGTCTTGGCTTCTAAAATTATTTTATGCAATATAATGATGGACAGAATGGTGCAGGGATATCTTGTAGTGAATCACCCATTACCCAGATGATCTTTGGAACTTCTTTATTCTACATATAGGTCTTGTTTATCTCCAGTTAGTTTATGACACATCTCTTGGAATCACGGCACAAAGTGTTATTGCTGCAGCTTAGTACAGTACAACATAAATCATATGAAACTTGATGTACTCAATGGTTGATATCAAAAATAGTTTCAAGTACAGTTTCAATAGTTTCAAGTCACCTTTTATTGGCAGCCAACACATGTAAAATAATACAGGGTTTTTTGGGGATGCTTAATGATTTTCACACATATATTAGCTTATCTAACCAGGGAAAGATGTATTTTTATCAGATCTGTGCAAACAGCACTCTGGATCAGACAGGGAGACACACTGGGGAGAACTGAATGGGAGTAGTTCAGAGTGTTTCAAGGAAGAAACATGTATGAGGTTCTGTGCTTCCTAACACGCCATTTTGGTCTGTGACCTGTCTGTGCTAATAAGGCCTCTGCTTATCTGATCTGAAGTTTCAACATTTCTTGAATAGTAGTAATACAGGTGAGAAAAATTGTTAGAACAAATCCAGTTTGCACAAAGAACTATGCAAATCAAGAAAGTCCTCTGAAATAACTTAGTAAAAATTTTCTGCTGACTAAAATGATGGAAAAGGGCACTGAAACAATGTAGAAATACCATTTGACAAACAAACTGCATTTGTAACCATAATTACAGAGAAGTGTAATTTGTGGCTTATGACAAATGCTGGCACCTTCTAATTTCTGCTTTAACCTTTATGAAATTTTAACATACCCGAATCATTAAATGGGTAGAACTCAGTTTACCAAGCTAGTGTTGCAGCTTAGTATTAAACTTACACAGTAATTGCAGTGTTTATTTTGACACTGGTACACTGACGCCAGTTTCGTGATCTGTTTTGTTCACCCAAGATGAGGATTATGGAGACTAAGAACAGTGCTAATCATTTGTAGAAAAAAATCTGCAGCCTTTCTCAGTAAAAATTGATAATGAAAATGATACTATTAAATAGGCAAATCATTTATTTAGTGGAATAATTTGTTGGAAAAGAATTGGTGACTGTCCTATGTCATTAAAATTTTCCAGTAATGAATAAAACACAGAGAAAATCTGCATGACCCTTCTTTGATTTGTTTTTCTATTGAAATCATGGTTCGCTTGGGCTTTATTTTCTATCACTGTCCTGTCCCAAATCCAGATGGGTTAAAACTGCTACTGCTAGAGATTGTACATTTTTATCCTAACATTTCTGAGTATTTCTTTGTGTTTGCTTCTGTGTAAGTCATGTCTTTGGTTTCAGGTGCAGGTAGAGAAATCAGATGCACTATTAGAGATGCATCTATACTTTCTTGTACCTGCAATCCTTTCCCCATTTCCATCATGCTCTCAGTCATTGCTGTCCCACTATATTTTCATCTCCATTACGTATATTTGCCATATTTCCAGACCTAATCCCCTGTTTAAACAGGAATCCTCAATCAGGTAGCAATTAAGAGGAATGGAGCAGCATCTAATAAAATATGTACTATGATGAACTTAACTTCAGAGAGTATGTTATGGGGTTAGGTTGGTCCTTTCAGTCAAAACTGAAACAAATGGGAACATCTTATCGAATTCTATGGTTCTGTAGTTTATTCTGGAGCCTCTTTTTTAAACANCTTCCCATATATCTTAGGGGGAAAAAAAGGACTGCTCTGAGGCATAATTTCTTCTGCTATCATTTTTTTTCTGTGTTTTGTTTTATTATTTTATTTTGGTTTGTTTTATTATTTAATTTTATTTAGAAAACAATGTATTTGGATACAAACCTAGCTTGCCTACAGAACTAAAATGCACAAACTGCAAATCCCTATGTGTAAACACAGTGTGGATTTTAGCAGTAAGACTCAAGAGGGAGTCTCTTTGTCCTATTTGGATGCACAAACCATGAAGGTACTGAAGTGAATCTGCAAATTCTCTTGATTTAGGAAGGCCAATTCCTTTTATATAGTATAAAGTCACTGTAACTTCAGCACATAAGTAACCTGCTGAGATGCAGCCCTTCAATCAAGTTCTCAATGCGCAACCTGTGAAGTTTACTTCAGGTTTGCTGAGCGTACAGCTTATGGGCCTTTAATACTTTCTGCCTTATGAGAGGCAATGGAATACACCATGGGAAATTTAATGTCAGAAGTNACACATCCATCCAATTCCTGGTTTTGGCATTCCTGGAACACACTTGGGACAGAAATGGGTCCCGGGGCAGAGGGAGGCAAGGAGGTCTTGGAGATCAGCCGTGATATCTCCGTAACTAAACCCTGTGTTCAGAACCGTGTAACTTGCTGGTTGTGCAAAAAGCAGGACCCCCTGCTTACGTTAAGGGGATGGCCACTAATGGTTGTGGCTGGTTGACTACTAAATAGATAACATACATAAATACATATGCATTTACTCGATTTAAAGTAGAAAGAAGAATATTCTTGTTTTGTAGAACAAGTGGGTAAAGTTAGGTACTGCGCCAACTCATATTCTTGTATTGTGTGAGACTTTCTTATCCCGTGATAGGTAAA
>VYZW01041543.1:78115-89216 GCA_013401315.1 Balaeniceps rex
TTTCTTATCCCGTGATAGGTAAATAATTGTTATCGATTAATTAATTATATTAATCCTCCTTAAAAATGTCTCATTCTTGTGTAAATAATGTATATTTCCCAGTGTTTCAAAAGTCACTAGAGTGACTAGTGTCTTGGGGAGGCCTTAACTTTTTTTTGGCCAAGTTAAAGGGATCTTACTGTTCAGAACTATTTGTTTAGTATACATACCTGAATACACGTGGCCGTGCCTGCATATACGGGAAGAAGAGAGCTTCTTGTAAATCAGTTGACCTGAAACTGCTCCATGAACTACAATCAGTGTTTATATGAAATCATTTTGAAGTATATTATCAATGCTTAAACTGGATACTGGTGGAAGTTATAAGCAGGTACCCAGAGCACTTTTTAAATGTTAGATCTGATACTGTGGCTCTTAACCCAGTGAGTTTTATTTAATGAATCAGCATTTAAAAAGTAGCAAACGCTGATGCCTTCAGGCGCATAAACTTAACGACATCTACCTGGCAACTAGTGCCAAAGTAAGTCTGAACACAGGAATACAAAATTACTCTTGGTTGTAAGAGCAAAGTTCAAACACAATTTCTGAAGCATTTCAGGATGTGGATTGGACCAGTTTGCACTTGCATGCAGACTGACTTATTTTCTTTACATATTCAGCAATGCTCAATATTTGCTACTTTTTTATCATCATCATCATCACCATCATCATCATCATTATGCTCCTTATTTAATGTATATTCAATTTCAAAATTATGCTTGTAAAGTGATAGTTCACAGAATTATTATCTGCTGAGTGATTCTGTTTTATAAAATACTGAATGATATGAGTCAGAGAAACAGCACTACAAGGTATACTGCCTTTATTATTTCTTTTAATGTCACCAGAGGTATGAAAAATTCTATTTTGAGTCACTCCTGTTGTGCATTCAATTTTCTTATTTAATGGAATTATTCTAGATTTACATTGTTATGTAATTTTAGGAACAGAAGGCTTGAGTCCCCGATTTAAACCTGTTCCATGGGAATATCAGTATAATTAAAAAAAAAAAAAATGTACCTGAGTTTAGCCTAAAGACATTTGGCATTTTGAGAATAAAGACCAAGCTGTATTTCTTTGCTTTCCATTTGAATATATCTATTGTCTGTAAAAAACTTATGTACTTCATAGTACAGGTACACTTACAGAATTATTTGAAATTTTGTCTTATGAAAATGTGAAGGCAAAACTATTTACTGAGCAATACACAGGCTAATATAAGCTTTCTGTGCTGAAACCAGTTTACAAAAGACGTATCTTAACATGTGATTTTCTTAGTTTAGAAAAATAAAAATAAGAGCTGTGTTCTGGCTATCACCAAATCTGTCTGAAATGTTTAATTTATTAATATTGTGCTGATACTTTACCTCTTGGCATTAACAAAGTTATTCCTATTTTTGAAATGCCAGTTTTGGTACTTTATTGCACTAGTCATGAGCAGAAATCTGTGCACTTAAATGGTTAGCAGTAATTCCAGCTCAGTGCTACTGCATAACATGGTTCAAAGGATGCAAAATTTGTTCAGATTGGAATAGGTTTAAAAGCTGGAGACAAAGGAAAGAAAGGCAGTAAAACATGCCCCTTTTCCCTCAGAGAAAAATGCCAGAAGCTATTCATTATCATGTTCTGTAAATGTCGTTTACTTCATTGATGTCAACTGTTTTGCTTTGTCTTTATCTCATTCCTGTTTACATATCAAACAGTGCTAAGTGCAAGGCAGCTTTTCCTCACTAAGCAGAATACATTGTCCTCTCGTATTCACCTGAGAGAACTAAAGAAATAAAAATGTTTGTTGTAATTTCTTATGCTGTGACTTTGCAAATATAGTAGCGATTAGTGGAATTTATTTTTGAAAGGTCATGTCTTGGTTTTATACACTCAGTACTCTTCATCCCAGCAGTTTTGAAAACATTTTTAAAAACATAAGTAAAGCTATGAAGTCGTTCATTCTCAGTCTCGGAAAACAGTCCTTAAGTTTGATGTTTAGTTATACCTAAATTAAGTCTTGGGATTTGGCAAATAGTTACAGAAATAGCTAACCTTTTAGAAAAATTTGGTGTATTTCAGAGAAAGACTTCACAAATATTTAATGTGAGGACAGTAAACTGACCTAGTTGTAAGAAAACTGGTTTATAAATGGTTATATTTTCTCTGGAACTAACACATATCTGAGATACTATAATTTCCACCTTAGCTTAAAGTAAACATTACCTGATCTGATAATGTTGAATTTTCAGTGACGACCATCGTGCTTAATCAGAGTTACTACCCTGAGCTGGATGGGAAGGAGGGATGGGGACTGCAAAGGCAAAAGCCACACGCTTTTCACATGATTGTGCAGGTACATGGTTCATTGGGCAGCACTAATAAGGGGAAGGAAGGGATTTAGCTTGTTAATCCATGCTTCTTAATACAATGTCACATTAAATGACACCCACAACATGCATATTGATTGTGTTAGAGCTGGAACCTGATTATGAAATACTGCTTCATCCTCCTGTGACATTGGCTCTCTTGAGAATTTTCTAGCAACAAAACATCAATTAATGCAGATTTTGTAATAAGAAAAGTCCAATTAAAACTGGCTTTGTTTTAGACTTTGTATAAAGACAGGTAGAGGAAAAAGATAAGTTATGTGTGGCTCATTGTGGAGTGTAGCAGAGACACCTCAGATGGTGCCATCCAAAAAGTACTGTAGCGGTGATGGGGCAGTGGTCCTTTTGAGGTAATTAGCCTCACTTATTGTGCTTTCTGTGCTACACCTAGGTCATATAGGTATAGTTCAGGAATCTTTGTGTAATACTCCATTGCATTGTGTAGAAGTAAATGTATGATAAGGTGATATGCCTAGAAATTATGTAGGCAATGCTTAGGACAGCTTGAAGCCTAGGTCTCCAGTACTACTTATCTCCTGCTGTCTCACTTAAACATCTCATCTGCCTTTCTTTCATAGTGAATCAAAGCTCAACATAGGGTGTCAACCTATAACTTCCAGTTGAGCTTCCTATTAACATTTATTATGATACTAAGATTGAACTGAAATCAGTGGGATGAAGCACAGGTTTGAAGTTAGTTACACATAAATGTTTTGCTGAATTGGGACAATATACAGTGCTGGAATAAATCATTATTCTACTTTGCAGTGCATGTAAACCTGGCAAGAAAAAAAAAATCTTTACTTCTTTCTTCTTGTTCCAGTGGCCTGAAAGCATGAAATCTGATGTCATGACGTGCACGGTCTCTGTTTGGTGTTAGGACAATTGATGCAACATGTAGAAGCTAGCACTGAGAGGATAGTTGTGTGCATTTTTTAATGACACATTTTAATTAAGGTCAAGCTGTAATAAAAGCCTTTACAACACCAGAAGTGTATGAATGCTTCCGATAGGCATATCTGAATCCATTCAGTCTAAGTGACGTGCTTTCCTCTAGGATATAAACACAGTATTTCCTACCAGTCACCTATAAAGCTGACTCATCAACCAGCTCATGCATAGCAAGTGACAAGTCAGTTCTATTTCCTGCCTGTCACCACAGTTACAAAGAATTTGGATAGCTCTGTGTGAGGGGAGAGGTATGCAGAAAATGATATCTAGGAAGATGATGTTTTGAAAGAGCCTGATTTCATTTCTCTGTTCTGAATTTCTTTAACTGGACAGCACATAGTGGTTTTGGAGAATTACTGCATGACAGGTTTCCACATGATAACAGCATGATGTTAAAAATAAAAAGTGTGGATTTTTTGTTCTTTAAGTGAGAACAAAAAAGTTCTGGCTTGTATAAATAAATATGAAGTATCAGGATCTCAGTTTTAATAGCTATTTTGAATTAGTGAATGAATATTAAGAGTTTTATTTGTATGTCATTTTTATAAAAGAAGTAAGGGATTTATAGACAATATCCAGAATTTCTGATTCATAACATGGTCTGCAGTGGCTTGATTTGCATAATTAAGTATGGATACAGAGTCCTGTATTTAGTTATTTGTTTATGTTAAATATTTATTCTTCGCTGCTTCCATTTGGATTCTTTACCCACTAAACTTCTTTTAGCAAAATAAATGTACTAGATAGTGTGGTCAATTGTGCTAGAATAGGAGTTGATACTATTCTGTTTCTCTAGGGGTTAGCTAAGAGAAATCCTGCTAGTATCAGAGAAATGACACGTGGGCAAGTGGATCAGAAGAAGAAAGCACACCATGAAAGTTGTAATTCCTCACAGGAACCATTTATCCTGGTATCTCAGAAAAGAACAGATTATGACATTCAGTTCTTCTCACGCGTTTTTTTGTTTTCTTTTTTTTTTTCTTTCACCAACTAAAGGAATATAAACAGAAAAAAATAATATTTTCCTTTGCCCTTGGTTTGAAAGAGGCCTGAAGAGATCTTGTCCAACTCTTTGTATCAAGACAGGATCTACTGTGCAAACAGACAGGTTCTTTGAAAATCTATTGCAACAGCTACACAAAAGAAAGAGAAAACTTAGCTGATTCGTAAGCTAATGCCAGGACTGTTTTAGCTGCGTTGACATTCGAGTTCCCAGTTCTTACCAGGAAGATGATTCTATCATTCCTGAATCTTTAAACTTGTGATTTTCTGCCTCAGGATGATATTTGGAATAAGCAAAGTTTCTGTACTGATTTTCAGATTTATCTTTTTCCCCACTTCATACAACGTAAGAACTAAGATCTAATATAAAGTTAGATTGAACTCATTTAGTGTACATCTTTACCTGGAAACCCAGTAGAATAAAAATATTATCCTCCCTGAGTGTTTTTGTGCAAGAAAGGATTATTTTTCAGTCATCCTGCTAGATTTATGATTGAATAATTTCATGCAGAAGGTACAAATCATTTATTGTCTAGATACAAAATCAAGCTAAGTTGAATTAGCTAGGAGATGGTGGTGGTGGTCACAGCACGTATCCTGACAATTATTTTGATACAGCTTGCATGGGATATCTTCCTAAATTTCAGGAGTTTGGCCCTGTGCCCCTCTCCTTTCTAAAACAACTGATGGAAATCTTCTGGCTTAGCAATAATACTATTTCTCCAGATATTTTCAAGATTAAAAAAAAGTCCTAAAAGAGGTTTCTTTGGTTTCTAGTTCACAGAAGGTGATCAAAGTGTCTGTAAATTTCCTGATGGTAAATTGTTCATATCAGTTTTTCTTAAAATTTAAAGTTAATTTCTTTAAAATTTAAGTTTTCTAAAATTTTTGAAAAAGAAAGACTATTTAGAAGTTGGTGTCCAAATATTTATTTCCAAGTCGAGAAGACATTTTCCTCCTCATAAAATAATAATGCTGTGCTATTTTAACTACTAGGTAAACTAGTGAAAAGGGTTGCTGACTGAAGCAGAGGAATTGCAGTGCACAAATATTCTCTTTCTATTTTAATTCATACTTTGGTAGAGCTCTGATGTTTAAGATTGTTCTGTTTTAGAACACTGTCATCCCTTCAGATTTTAAACAACATAAATTTCTAAGTAAAACTTATTTGTCCTCAGATATCTTATCGCTCTAAGAGCTGTGTTCAATTTTCGTGTTTTAGGGACTGTTCAAAGGTCAAGGTAACGTTCCCAACAATTCGAGACCTACCTTTTCTTGTTCTCCCACTCTTCTGGGGTGAAAATTACTGGGTTTATATGAGGTTCAAAAAACCCCCAACATATCTGAGAAGTGAGTTGAATATGTTTCATAGGATCATAGTATAATTCATTTTGACAGGGGCTTCAGGAATTCCCTAGTGCACCGCCTGCTCCCAGCAGGGACAGCTGTGAGATCAGATCAGGTAGTTCAGAGCTTTGTCCAGTTGAGTCTCAAAAAACTCCAAGGATGTTTGTGTCTCTGGAGCCTTCCCTTCCCTGGTCTGAACAAGCCTTGCTCACTCAGCAAGCCTCCCACATCATGTCTCCAGCCTCAGCCATTGAGGTGGCCCTCCACTGATCTCACCCTACTTTAGCAATGTCTTCTGTGTATTGCGTGTGTGTGCATGTGCAAAGCCGGCTGCAATATGCAGATGTGGTCTAACAGTAAGTGCTGAGGAAACAACCCCATGTCTCCTGGCAATGCTCCTGGTGATGCAGCCCTGGGTGCTGCTGGCCATTTCTGCTGCCCAGGCTCATTGTTGGCTCCTGCCCAGCTCATTGCCCTTGGGGCCCCCAGGACCTTTTCCCCAGACCTGCTCCCCAGCTCATCAGCCTGTATCATTGCAAGGGTTTATTCCTTCCCAACTACAGGACTTTGGACTTTGCTGAATTTCATGAAGTCCCTGTTGGGCCATTCCTTCAGCCTGTAAAGGGCAGCCCTACCCTCCAGCATATTGGCTGTTCCCTTCAATTTGATGTCCTCTGCAAACTTGATAGGAGTGCAGTATCAAAATCCTTAAGAAGTGAGTGTTGGAAATTACCTTCATATCTTAGTTCTAGTACGGTACCTTCACATTTTGCATCTCCTTGAAATTGGCTCATTTCTCTAAGATCTGTTTCATGCTCTATCATGTTATTCTTCTGTGTCCCTCAGGTCAGCTGTGTAAAGTAGTGGTATTTTCATGTCCATGGTTTTGGGCCCAAAGGACTGGAGGACTTTTCCTCTTTGCAATATCTTTCTCAGTCTTCTGTAGGCTACATTTAATGAAATCTTTTGCTCTAAGTCATTTTTCTGAAACATTTTTCTGTTGCTTTCCTCTGGATTTTCTCTAACTGATCCTGATTTCCCTGAAATGTGATGCCCAAAATCACACAGAATACTCTGGTTGAAGCTTTACCATGCTGAGTATTTCACGCCTCTTTTATTGGCATATGTAAATAAGAGTGTTACATATGATGATTAATTTTTTGCAATATCAAGGCATACTTGACTCTCATTTAGTTTACGATAAATGCTTTTCTGATGGTCCACTGCCTAATCAGCTTTACCTGTCCTGAATCTGTACATTCAGTTATCCCTTTGTCTTATTTTATAATTGTTCTTAGTTGAATTGTATCTTTATAGTACTCATTCATGTTTGGCTTAATTCCTTGATGAAATGTCTTTTCATCTGGTCTCTGACACTTTCTCTGACCAATAAACTAGCATAAATAACCTTATTCAGCCCCTTGCTTCTGTGTTTTTCTTTTTGGATTAAAGATATGTCCTCTGTTTCTAGTCTGAGCACAGCCCAAAAACTTTAGAATACTCTGAGACCTCAAACAGGTAAATTGTTTTGAGTATAAGCAGTTAGAAAATGAAGCATTTTGCCTATAACCAAAGCTTTTTTACTGAAGAGGTTAACTGTGATCAGTGAAATCCTTATTACCAGAAGCAACATTTATTGCACTGAGTTATCAGCTATAATAAAGTTCAAGACTAGCAACTAATTTTGTATTATGTTTCCCTTATATCAAGCCTGCTATAGCCCAGAAAGCTTTACAACAAAATGCAGATGTGTCATCACTCATCCTCTATCAGGAAAGGAGTCAAGTAGCAAGCAGCAAGATGCTAACTTAAAAAAAAAAAAAATCCCTTTTCTTTCATCATAGGGCTTTATCCTAAATTTTTATAGTGACTTAGAACCACTTAATGATATAATCCTGCCAAGAATTCTCTTAATTATTCATGACAGAATGTATTTACTTCAGGAAAGCCCTCTGAAAAGAAGTGTCCATCTGGCCAAACCACGCTTCCTCTTCTCCTCTAATTGGAACCCAACTTTAACTGTCCTGACAAAAGGGAATTTCTGATGAAGTGGATGCAACCTACTAATCTCTTTCAGACAGCTTCACTGTCAGATATGAGTTGAACCACTGTAATGAACCAGATATTTGTGTATGATAAACAGCAATAATGTATATAGGTATGTGCCATAAAGTGGCTGTTCTTATAGAATACTTGAACATTTCAAGTGTCAGATTTTACACATGCGAAGTGGTTAGGTGCTGGGATAGTGTTTTGGTAATGTCTTATTTACTCTGTTAGTGAAATATCAAAATTTATAACAACCCTTAGGACGGCTTGCTGCTACAGGGTCCCTGTGACGAGCCTTGCAATCTCGGTGGTCAGTGTTGTGTACCAAGGTCTTCTTTTTGCACTTAACAACTACAAACAATACAGCTTGAAGTACTTTATGATTGTAGTTGTCTAAAGAGTTGATTAGTGCAAAATATAATTTATTTGTCGACCTTTATTTGCTAGAGATCAGAAAAGTTCCCTATGTGACATACATCAACGGTTCAGATCTCCCTTGAAACACTGATAACTAGTCTGTAGACTTTGAAGACTATAGCCGGGAAGTTTATTGAATTCTGATCGAAGTGTGAGCCAGATTTCAAGATCGGGGAGTAAATCCAGGGCCAAAGGATGATTGCTTTCTGGTTTTGCTTTGACTATGCTTCAAAATATCAAGAAAAACTTGATTTTGAAAGTCTGTGGTGTTCATGAGCTTCCCACCGAAAGAAGGTGAAACTTCCTGAGTGGACTGTGCTAAGCTTTTCTGCCTCGGCATGAGCTAATTGGGAAGTTAGAGCACTTACCTCAGATGTGAAACATGAAGGTTCAATATCCCCCCATGCTCTAGATGCTTTGAACTCACTTTGAAATGGACTGCCTGACACACCGAGTGGGAAAGCTCCAGATCTTTGCCGTTAGTCATGCTGGCTATGAGACAGTAACCAGAAAAGGGGTACCCTCTTCCCAAATAAATCCCCTAATTATCAAATTTGGAACTTTTTTGTTTTTATCTCTTCACAGACTTTGTAAAAATGTAACAGTTCTAATAGGAAAGACAGAATAAAAAGACACTTTCACTTCTGTAATAATTTTGTGAGTCCTACTTTTTATTTCCTTTGCTTTTCTTGTAAGGAAATGAAATGACATGTTTTGTTTATGTTGAATAAGGCAGATTACTTCATTTGATACTAAATGTTATTGGGTTGCAGTTCAAAAGAAAATAAATGAACTTAAATTCAATCCAAATCAAATATAGCTTTGCTGAGTTTTTGGCAGAGCAGCAAACTCGTAGTCAAAACTTTTCTTTTTAGTCTCAGCTTCTTGTTATTTGCTCAATCATCTAAGCAGACAATATTACTTTAAAGTTTTTAAGCGGTAGGTAAGACATTTTGAAATATGCATATGTCACAAAAACTCAGTATTGGTAAACTGACATTTGTTTCTATGTATTTCTTCTTCATATGTATGTACGAAATTGTGAACTTTACTGCAGGTATAAGTTGAATAATACAAATTATGATTATATGTAACAATTATAATGAGAATGATAAGGTAAACAGGTAAGGTAATTGTTGACTTATATGGGCAGTTAATACATAAAGAATTTAATGTCATAGTAAGTATTTTTTATATTCTTGGGCACAGCAGTCACACCCCTACCTGAAAATTTGATCTATGATGTCATTCGAATGATGGTTGAAAAATTGTATACTACAATAAGCAATATACTGAAAAATTACCACCATTGATTTTTTCTTCTAAATAGTAATTTTTTTCCTTAGAGAGACTAGAATAGATGAAAATGCTACAATGCTGCAAATTAGAACTTAGAAGAAAAATCAGAAAGAAAAAGCTATGTAGATAGTCTTTTTTACATTTCTCAAGAAATTATCTGTCTAATGCAGCATTGTGTTTTACTGAAAGTGACTATACTCTATTACAATTATTGGTTAGTTTATCTTCTTAAAAGAACCCCATTTTGTGGATCTGTAAGTTTCTTGTTTTTTGAAATAAACAGTCACTGATCACATGTCCTTAAAACTTTTTTGTATACTGATAAGCTGTCTGTCGAGAGTACTAGTCCAATGCAAATATCGACATGGTAGCATTTAAACAAATGGTTAGACAGTCAGTAGAAAGGAATTAATTATTAGAACTGCATACACCGTTTGGTTCATCACTTTTACTAGAGATATAGATATCGTTCATCTGAGCAGCTACCTTCAACTAAAAGGCTCAACTTCAGCCAACTTTCTTCTAAAGCTACAGTAAGCTAATGTGAATGTGCATTTGCAGAATGAATTTGCATGCAGAGATATGCAAGTAAGGCTAATAAAACTATGATAAGTAAGTCCACAATCGGTGCACAGCCTGAATGCATCAGATATTATGGAACATCACCTCTGGCTTGTAGCAGTAGTACCTCTTTTACTAAAATTTTCAGCAACAAAGAATTCAGGAGTCACCAGGTCTGGTTTGCATTTGAACACAGACTACCTAGTTGGAAACTTATAGGAACATTACACACACTCTAGTAACAGCATAGGTTTTCATAAATATGATGGCTATAACACTATAGTTTGCAATAACAAAAATCTAAGTAAAAATAATAACTAAAAGCTCCATGGTAGGTTCACAATGGAAATTTTAAGCAGTTTAATCCCTCTTTATCACTAGCAATGCAATTCTATCCAGGCCATTTGAATGTCAAAAGACAAAAATGCACCATAAATATGAGGAGAGCTATACATATTGAAAAAATGTTTACTTTTTATGGAATAATGATGTAGCTTCAATGAAAGGATGTTTAATTATTATTAGGAATTTTGCACAGTGACACATCTCTTTCCACTTTCCTTATTTTTGTAGGAGAGGCGACAATTTAAAATTGATTCTGGGCTCTGGTTCTTAAGCATAAATAGGTGATAGTAGTAATATTAATACAAAGGGTGTCTCAAGCCCTTTTCATCCTCAGAGCCTTTAAGGTGGAAAGAAGGAGATGCCAGGGAATTGTTTTACAAGAAAAAAAAATCATTTATATTTCTATCTCAATGTCACTATGTTTCTGAGGTAGAATGAACTTAACAATAATTAGAAAAATGTGATTCCTTGTACAGCTAGTATATATTATACACCCAGTCTGCTACACTGTATATTTTCTGCATTTTGGGGGAGTCATATGATATCCATCAACAGTTCCAAGTAGTCTATACAATTAATCCATCCTTAATATGCGTATACTTTATATTATAAACATATAACAGTTGAAGGTGCACATCTTCAAAGCAATTTTCATATTTCATTAGTCCTTAAATAGTTTGGAAAACGAGTGGGCCTCATGACATGTTATGAAAGAA
>VYZW01041544.1:3001-14871 GCA_013401315.1 Balaeniceps rex
TTGGTACTGCATTTTGTAAAAAGAAAAAATGTATATAATTGCTAAAGACTAAAAAAGAAAACAAACAAAAAAGGAAATCTGAGTAGATTGAGTATTGCAGGCAATGAAGTATTTTTCTTAGATGCTTTAGTCATGGCTGTGGCATAAACTTGTTTACACTTGTGCTGAGCTTTTATCAGAGGTGCTTACCAGCGTGATGAGTTTCTTAGCACAGAGTAATGTCACAGCTGTGGCTTACAATGGCAAAACATTTTTAATATGCTATTAAGTCGATAGGGTTTTTTTTTAATCTGTGTGTCTTTAGAACTAACTGTCCATTAGAATTGTGTCTCATTGTCAAAGAATCGTGACTTTGAGTTTATAAAGATGGTGGGAATGCTTTGTACTGGCTATTGTTATGCTGCACAGGCACAGAATTTTGGCCTTTAAATGTTTCTAGAGTATATTTGCACAATACTGGTCATAACTTCAGGAAACTAAAAGCTATATAAAGCTATTTAAAGCTTCATGTATATAGTTGCTCAGGGACCTCACCTGGGAGGCTGTGGTTTCATTAATGTGGCTTTTTAAAAGAAAACAGCAGCCTTAAAAGGGGCACTAGGGATCTAGTGTCACTAAAAAAAGTGTTAATAGCTTGGTATTTTCCATACCCATTCAAAATATTGTCAAAATTGGCATGCACTTTAGAAATAAATGTTGAAAGAAGAAACGAGAAAGATCAAGATTTTTTTTTTTTTTTGTTCAAAGTGTAGCACTAAAATGAGCTATTACCAAAAGAAGATGAAAAAATGTATAGGTAACTGCAGTTCAGCTTGCACATGAAAATGGCAACAATCAGAGTAATGTGGGATTTTGCTTGGTGTTCATAAAGATGCTAACTGAAATAAATGGCTCAATTTGTATGCATGAAGAAGCAGTTATTGGATGGAAATGGCGCTTGATTACAATAGACCTGAGAACATGAACCAAACAGATGGCCTCTTATAGCAGTGGATAGTATTGACATGCAATACAGCCATCATCAAAACTGGGGCAAAGTTTCTGATCATGTGCAAGCTTTTAAGAGACACTCGAACAGTTAAGAAAACCTTCCATTTGAAGGTTTCAGTTCAATTTGTAGTTAATGCAAAACTAGTATCAGTTACATATAGCTCACAACAGCACGTGAAGCATATATTATGCACTTTTATAAATAGAGTGAGCACAAAGTCCTAACTTTTAGTGAGAATTTTCTCTAAACAAGCATTTCAGACATTTTAAAATGCTTTTTTCATCATGCTGCTATTGCTTTACCCATTTGCTGCATTTTTTTTTTCTATTTTGTGCCTGTTAATGTATGTGTTTTTCCCCATTTGCTTTTTATTCTGCTTGTGGTGTTTACCTTTTGCCTTAACTGTCTTTTGCCCCGTGTATCCTTTATTGAAGTAATTATTACAGTGGCTCAAATCTTGGAGGGGGCAGGGAGAGCAACACTTATCAAAAGGCACTCATAGTCTCTCCCGCCCCAGATTGTTTAATTGTTACCGTGTCCTTCCTANCCTTTGTCTAGAGACAGTTGCTTCTCCAGAGAGTGTGCAGATAACTTGCATATCCCAAGTCCTCCATCTCTTTCTGGCAGATTATTTGAATCTTCTCTGAAAAGGTTTTTTGGCCTATACAGACTATGTGGATAAGTCATATTTTTTTGCCATTCTCCATTTTACACACACATGTGAGCATATGCACAAGATCATTATTTCATTAGGTTGTGTGTCGTGGTAGAAATAGCAGGGAACTGAACTGTTGAACATGACTCAGAGAAGCAAACGTGGAAGAATCTTTCTGGCGTGGTGCAGAAAAGCTGACTGCAGCAGTTGCTCTGAAAGATTAAAAAACCCAGTTACCTAAGCTTAGGAAAGGGGTGTGCTTAGGAGCTGTTGGCTCATTGCATAGGATATGGTCCAAGTGATGCAGCAGGCCCAAAGAAATGGAAGCACGTAAGTTACATACCTGGTTTTTGTGACTGAATTGTTAAGAGAGGACAGCTTAAGATCATCATTATTTTGTACCTTCTGTGAAAGAAAAAGAACATGAAATCTATTTTCAGCAATCAAAATACCTTGGAGGAAGAAACTAAGAACTTATGAAAGCAAGAGAGAAGTGGTTAGAATTGTGGGAAATGATTTCTCGGGTGTTCTGTAAGAGCTGTGTCACCAGTGTCATGGTGGATTGGCACTGCAATATTTTTCTGCTGTCTCTTCACACAATGACTTAGAAAGGAATTCAATTCAGAGAAAATTATTTCTAATTACACAGAGAGAGATGTAAAATTTTAGAGTGGGGCATGGGGATTTAGCCATGTGACACCCATTAATGTTAATGGAACTCATGCAGCTCAATCCCTCTTCACTTTTATGAAAAAGGTATCCTAGAGAGTTTACATGAAGACATAGTTGTCTGTCACACAGCTGGACTATAAATCATTGCTACTATGTGTACAAGTAACAAAGCAGGAGAGATGAACAATTTAGTATAGTGATATTTTTTCTGAGTTTGGTGGAAAGCCACTTTTTTATGTTCTTGGAGGCTGTAATTTTTCTAATGCTTTTTGGTAATTAGCAATTTGAGCATATTAATAATTTGGAGTAGTCATGCTGTTGTTCCCCAAGAAAGCAAGTGATGTACTCAGCATCTCTGTAGTGGTTGTGATTCTAAGGTAAGCTGGAAGGTTAAACAGGTTCTGCTTGATAGTCTTTCAGCTCCTTGCTTAACATGATTCCCCTATTCACATCACCTGCCTTTAATGGCTTTTCTTCCTCTAGTGTTAAGGAAAATATGAGAATTTAAAGCCCAGCAGCTGTTACAGGATAGAATAGGGTAGATCTCAGTCTCAGGTACCCTATATCACAGTAGTTAGAGATGTCTTAAATTGTGAATGCATAGTGCAAATATTACCTAAAAAACTCCGCAAGTTTCTCAAAATGAGTTGCTGTTCTTTGTCAGCTTGGTGTGTTTCCAGTCGGTTAAATCATTAGGCTTTAGAAAGCTTTGCTAAGTAAATTACTGTTACATTAAGGCATGTCTGGAGAGCAAAGGGCCTAATTCCAAGACAAAATATAATCAGAAGGTCGGTCATCTGCCTCTAAGGTACTTCTGCTATGCGTATTTGTGTGATGAAATGCTTGGAACATGAGTCTGTATTGTATGGGTTTAGTCATGTTCTATGTCAAAAAATACACATTGTGTCTCGTGGATGTACTTTGTCCTCCAACCTGCTGGTCAATTTATTTCAGGAATTCCAAGATACCCATGTTTTGGATGTCCAGAGCTTCCTTAGAGCTAAGGTGCAGGTATGTACGCTGTCTAGGGTGAAGCATAAATCTGTGTAGCTTCAACAAAAGTTGGGTCAGGCTTTATACAACTCTTACTTGGATACCTTTGATCACAGTATCAATTGCTGCTCTTTCTTGAAGGAAAATTTGCAAATCAAACTTTTGTTGAAGGATTTGTTTTTTTTTCCATTCCTCCTCTTGTTTGGGGAAAAACCCCCCCCAAAAGTAACTAAAAAGCTAGCAGAAACACAGCCAGGTCTGGATGAAGAATTCTGTCATATTAATTCCTGGTTCACAGATAAAGCCTTTACGTTTTGTTTTTGTAGTGGAATATCTCAGGGAGTGGTATTGCAGATAAAACTACTTTCAAAAAAACCCCAACGAAACATAAAAACCCCAACTCCCCAAAAAAAACAAACCACCGGAAGAACCTAATGCTGACCCTAACCCAGTTAATCTTTTATGGCTTTTAGGATTCATTTGGTGCCATAAGCTTAAAACTATTAGCTAAGTAGGAAGACTTCTGGCTGGTTTTCTGGTGTGCTGTTCTGTTACCACGAGGTGGAAAGCTAGTCCCTGTTAATCACATCCTGTGGTATGTGTAAATACAGTGATTTACATCATATGATTTAACCTTCATGAACACAAGACTTAAGGGCTTCATAAGAGTTCATTTAACAGTAATAATGTTGATAGCACATTAGGTCTGCTGAGCTCAGGAGGTTTAAACTCAGCAAGGATTTGTCATCTGGTGATTCTGTAACCTCTAAGCTTTTTGCAGTTTATATAGTATGCTGTAATCCCTAGTTGTGCTCTCGGCCACGGTAAGGCACCGAATGGCAGTAGGGCAATGTTTGCATTCAACTTGAACTCTTTGGCTTCCGTGTATTTCCTTTATTCAGTGCATTGCAACATACCTGCTTGGGAATACATCCCTCTGACATACAGGATTATTCTGGTCAGTGCTTTGTTGAAAAGTGTTTTCCATATCCAAACTCTAATATTTCTTTAATTTTATTATAAATACAGTCTTACAAACTTAAACTTACTTTCAAAACCAGCGTGAAAGTAGATTTTATGTTGAAAGTACTACTGTTGCCTCTCCTATTTAGCAAGTTAAAAAAATGTCACTGATAGGTGGGTTTTATTACCCCAGTTCCATTCTTTCATTGTGGTTTGGGTTTTTTTTTTGCTATTATTGTTTAAATAAATAGTTGGTATCTTGTCTTGGCACTAAAAACATTGTGGAAGTAAATTATGTAGCTTCTGGAAGCAAATGGGGGAAGGGGAATTAAATAGGGATGTTGAATTTTTGACTGCTCAACCAGCATCCATTACTAATTCTTACTGCAGATCACAAAACCTCATTTCATGTATGACATGCAGCAAACTTAAGCTATTAAGTACTCAAGTATAAAAATAGAGATATTAAAAATACAAATTTCAGTGTAATAAAACCTCTTTCCTTGGGAGATAACTCATTGCAAAAACCACAATGAAGTAGTTCTTTAACATCTCATTAGAATTCTCCCTTTTCATGTTAAGTCTGAATATCTAAAATAATTACTTTAAATGCCTTTTGCCTTTTATTCCTTTTTATTTTGTTGTTATTTTATTACTGTCAGTTTATTACTATTATTCATTTTTTCTATTTTTTATTATTTAAAATTGCATTTACAAAAAAGACGTTTTCTGATTTTAAGGAACTAAGATTTTCTTTTGCTCTCTGAATATAGGAAGCTGAAGGTAGAAAATTAGAGAGGATGAATAAATAGGTGATTAAAACTATAAATAAATTCTACAGGTTTTGTAACTTGGATCAAAGCCAAGATTCCAGTGGCTGTATTCATCCTTGACTGAGCAAGCTGCAAGAGGAGAGCACGTGCTGAGAACAGTGGAATATACAGCAGAAGCAGTAACGCAGAAGCACAGCTAATTAGCATTCCTGTAGGCTTTATCAACAGGTCTGCAAAATACAATAATTAAGATTTGACTGTGAAAACATGTCACTTTGATGTTTTTGAGATGAGACAAAGTAGCTTAAAGTTACCTAGTTGAAAATGATCACTTAAAATCTTTTTTTATAGTCGTATATATAATGCATCTGCTACTACAGTGATTTTTGCAATTACTGCAATCAAAGCTAGCACTAATTTAATTTCTCAATAAACTGTACAATACATACATTTCTACAGGCTGATACTAAAATGCAGCTAGGTTGATAGAAAAATACTTTATCTTGGTACAGCAAAAATGTGTGTATTTACCTGAGAGATATGTTTTGAGGTAGGAAAACAGCTGTATGCAGTAGATTTGCATAAAGACTGCTTGGTATTTATGTCTGGTAAATGTTCTGGGAAGATGTAGTTAATTGAGTCATCTATTTTAAAATGAAGTTGGTAGTGGTGGGCAAAGTCTAATAGCAGCTGAAGATTCAGTTTGGAAGGAGGAAATTGATGGTTAAGCTTGACATTCCACCTGTAAATTATCCTGTTGAAAAGAAAGATGGGGAAAAAAACACAGTTGACAGGTTGATGTGTCAGTGCCTTTATTAAAATCTTCCTTACAGGTAAGGCTAGGGGTCTGTTTTAAACCTGCAAAGCATTTTTAAAAAGTTCTGCTATGCTGTCCTTTTAAATGTTTATAGTAGAATAATGTAGCTAGGCTCTTTCTTTTTTGATGGTTATGCGGCTGGCTAAACTAAGTCGATCGAACGCGCAAGTGTTGTTACGGTAGTGTTGTCACCGTAACTGTCTAGTAGTAGTGATGGTCTGAGGATGAAAGAGGGGTAAGATGTGGAGGGAGAAGGTGGTGGCTCTTAACAGGTTGATTTTTTTTTTTTTTTTTTTTTTTTTTTTTTGGTGGGAGAGGAAAGGTAAAGGGAGAAAATAAGCAAATGTTTGGGATTTGTATGAGAGAATCTGCATTCTTGTGCTGGTTTTGTTTTTGCTGGACTCTCTCCTGCTTTCCCATCTTTATCAGCAGCTTTAGTGAGAATATGGCGACTGTAGGCTCCCTGACTGTTCAGCCGCTTTAAAACGTTAGATTTAGCTGCAGCAGTAACTGATTCGACTGCCGCTGTTGCTGAGTCTCCTGTGTGTGGAATACCAGATAACACTGACCTCAAATAATGTATTACTGTTTTGGGTTTTGTTTTAACAGAATTAAGATATGACAATACTGGGGACTCTGTTAAGAAACTGTTTCCTTGTCTCCACATTTTTAGTAGCTGAGGATAAGAGGGAAGGGCAAGTGTCACTTGGCAGTGCTTTCCCAAATAGTGGTACAGTGGTGGCAATACTTGGAAATATTACATATTTTTGAGTGTTCATATTTGTTCTCCTGATTAAAAAAAAAAAGGCGGCTTAATTTCTTTTTAAAAAAAAAAAAATTAACAAGTGTTTAAAAAGATTGCCTTATCTACAGGCTGTTACAGAAATATATGCATGTGATTAGGTTTATGGATGTGCGTGTGGGCATGTAGAAAAGGAAGTAACTTTGAAGGATTATTACTTGCAACACAGCATGTTTTCATCTGGTATGTGTAAGAACCCTCTGGATTTTTTTTATTACTTCTGGTAGTTCTTGCTGTACTTCAGATGAAGCAGGCCTAATTAGAAAAGATATTAAGAAAAGCCTTCTCTCAGGGAATCTCTTTTTTTTTTTTTTCCCCCCTCAACTATCGCATCGGTCTTTCAGGAGGCATTATTATGCTATCAAGCTAATAACTGGTGTGTAATAAAGCGGCTGTACAGCAGGTCCCCTGCTCCGGCACAGCGGGGCCCTGGAGCGGCAGTGCCATCTGCCGGGGAGAAGCCCTGCTCGATCTCAGGGCATCCAGATTCCTTTTTTAATAGAATGTTATTAAATTTGTAAATGACTTTTACAGTGGGGTGTTTCACAGCATATGTAGACTGTCTCTCCAACACAGCTCAACTACAGAAAGAGTATTAATGCTACCATCAGGAGATAACTTAACGAACACATGATCTCTAGACCTTTTTAAATACTTGAATTTTTCTCCCTATGGTAAAATTTAACTGTACCTTAGAGTGGCTTTATATTTAGTCCTAAACTACTGCAGAATTAATTTTATGTTGCACTTTGTCCTGTTTTTATTTTCCCTAATAATATAAAATTCAGCCAAAATTTTAGGAAAATGCATCTTGAAATAGAGGTAATTAAATTCCAACATGCCTTTCTATTAAGTTGAGTTTGAGGTATATCTGGCATCCTATCTTTAAATGACTTCTGTTCTTCCACATGCACTGGAAGCAGCAGGTGTTCAGAACAGCTTCCGTATGGACTTCTTTGAAAGCTAGACCTAAAAATATTAAGGAAAATTATCTTCAGTGTTGTGGTCTTATCACTGAAGAAAAAAACCCCATGAAAACAAATAACCTTTTATGTGTCAGTGTATCTTTTCCTTCTGTTACTCCACTGATAAACTAGTGCATGGGGGTGGGGGAGCTTCTACTTCATAATCCCACCCCCCCACCCAGTAAATTCCTAATCCTGATACATTTGCGCTTTTTAATCATTCATCTTTGTTCTCCTAATTGTATAAAGGTGTAGTTTACAAAAAAGTTGAACTTAATTCCTATACTTAATAGTTCCAGGAAAATATGACTGATTGTATTTACTTGTAAATAAACTGCAAAATATCATTTAACTTCCTTCGCACAAGTACACATTGAGAAAGATGAGGTAGAGTTCTTGGAATTCATGTTCCTGTATTATTTTCTGCTGCATTCTTTTCCATAGGTAATTACATAAAGTCAGGAGGAACACCATGGAATAAATACGTGTGTGTGAGCTAACCTATCACATAGCAACTGTCAGATGCTGAAACAGAAGTCACCACATTCTTCTTGGATTATTTTATGCTACCTTTACAAAAGGATGAATGAAAACCATAATATTTCACAGGATCACAGACTCTTCAGGTTGGAAGGAACTTCGGGAGGTGTTTAGTCCAATCCCTACCTCAAAGCAGTGTCACTGCTGAATTCAGGCTGGGTGGTGGCTTCAGGCTTAGTCCAGTTGGGCCTTGAAAAATTCTCCAAGGGTGGAGATACCACCAGCCTCTCTGGACAACCTGTCCCAGTGCCTAACTGTCCTCAGAGTGAACCAAGGAACTTATGCTCTTAAATCCAGTCAGAGTCTTTTCTGTTTCCATTTTAGAAAGAAGGAAAGTTTGGAGCAGGAGTATGGGTTTTTTTGAGTAATCTGTGTGGTGGCTGTAACTGGGTTTCTACACATAGTCACTTAAGTTCTTTGGCACCTTAAAGAAACAGATGTGACACTTGCAAATAAGTCTTTGTCTGTCGTGAGGGCACAAATAGTTTATTAACTAATGCTTGGGAGTCATTGTAGATGAGCTGTACATTGTAATTAACTCCTAGAATGAAGTTGGCTTATTTTTTAAAATTATATGGATATTCTTGTTTCACCATGTGGTGAAAAAGCTGTTTTAGTAATTGCACTTTTTGTTTTCTTTTAATGGGAGACATGGACGTCTCTAATTACTTTTTAAATTATACATTTAATGTGGATTTTGTATACTGTGATGTTAGTGGTAATGTATTTCAATTATTTAGGGTATAGTTAACTTTAACTTTATCTCTGAGCTAGTAGAAAACGAGACAGTTCATCTGGTAATTAACGAATACCTATATAGTTTCAAAAATCATTACCCTTTTATCCTTTGTTTGCACGTGTGTGTGCATCCTGTGAGATGATGCATTGGTCTAGTTGAACTGATTGCTGTTTGTTAGTAGCAATGACTATATTTGCACTTAAATCCTTTAGTTATCATTGCTTCAAATCTATGAACTTTTGAAATTGTTGAAAATGTTGATGTTACAAGTGAATATCAGACACTTACTGTTGCTGAGAATCAGTTGTGTCCGTTTGAGTTTATGATTCATGAGAGAGAGAAAGGAGTTAACTGTCTCAAAAGAAAAGATAGTCTCGTTTTACTGAGTTCTTGAAAAAGCATAAAGTTACTTTTAGAGAAAAGAAATTGCAGCTTTTGGACTGTCAGTAAAATTTAAAAATGCATTCCTCTGCTCACTTCTACTAACTTCTCTAAACCAAAATTATTTTTATCCCTCCATGCTTTGATCTTAAATTTCTGTTTTTGCTGTGCTCAAACCTAATTTGCCTTAATTATGACACTTGGAAAGAAAACTAGATTTTAAGGAACTCATGGCAAGATTGGTTGTGTTCAAATATGAGAAGGAGAAATAAACTGCAAATGACTACCTCGAGCTGCAGTGCGGCTATACACGGAGCTGTCTTTGTTAAACAGTTGGGAAGGATATGGAGAAATATACTGTGATTAACTGTTTCTGAAACTTGCTGGCTAAATCATCATGGTTATTAAAGCTTTGGAGCAACAGAAGCTTCTAAATAAATGCCTTTCTAGAAGTCTTGGAATTATCAGAAAGATGTCCGTAATTTGGTAGGAAAGGTGGTAATGCTGAAAGATTTTGTCGGTCCTCTCAGAAAAGTCTGTTGCATTGAAATGCCAGAAACATAAATGTAACTGACCGCGAACCCCAAAACTGTTTAAGTCTGCTCTAATCAGACTCCTGCCCTGTTTTTCCCCAATGTGTGTACTTGTGGCTGGTGGTCGTGTGGGGTGTGGTTTTTTTTTGTTTGTTTTGTAGTAAATTTCTGGTAGGATGCATGGTGCAGGCAAGAGCAATGTATTCTTACTGTTCTTTATTGTAGGGATGCTGGGGCTTCTGTAGGAGAAACAAAAGGAACAGATTTATAATGCTGAGGTAAGAGCTATGATGTGTCTGTGCTCTTCAAATGTATACCTTGTCATCTCTGCTTCAATGAAGAACGGTATAATGGTTTTTTTTGTGGAAGCTGAAGCTAGACAGATTGTGAGATACAGAGGAACATGCTTTCAACATAAAGGTCTCTTAGCTGCTGGATTGGCTTATTTAAGGTTGTGATGAATTCCTCATTAACACCAATCTTAAAAGCAAGAATGGGTGAGTGTCTAAGAGGTGTAATTTTACTCAGATTAATTAAGAGGCTGAATTTTAGCCTGTCTTCTAAATAAATTCATACTGGGTGATCGTATTTCCAGGTTTTGTTACTTAACAGACCTAAAACATTAATTAACACCAAATTTTACTTGAATGAGAGCTTTAGTACTATCAGAATAGTCCTGTTCTATGGATGTATACGTACCTAGTGTGGCATAGGAAACCAGGATTTTTCTCTTGAACAAGTGTCTCTATTGCATGGACTTTTCTTGTCTTATGTACCTTTTAAAGAAAGGCTTTTCTGGAGGTACTCTCCCTGGATGAAACTGTTGTTGATACTGTTTGACTGACAGTCAGGAGTGACTAGTTATTAGCTCACTTTTCTAATAAAAATTTTTATGTTTTTTTAATGAGAAGAGGAGGTTTATTGCATCCCTTATTACAATGTTACAGCTTCAAGTGCAGGGTGTGTTGTAAGTAGAGCTTAGAAGTAAGCCTGATAGTACTGCATTTGCAAATAGAGTATGTTTTCCTTTGAGGTCTAAGTAGTCATTTATCGTAATTACTTTTGATGTATTTTGTGTTCCAGACAAGTTTTATTTTTTCAGAGAATAGTTTCTTTTCAATATGGATATAAAATTTAAAGGAAGACCACCTTGTCATTGTCACTTCTGTAAGGAGAAATTTCTTATGGAATGTCAGCAATCACTGGGAGGAATGATTATGTATAGACTAAAACCCTGAAAGAAATAAGTTTTCTATGCCTAACTTGTATCAGAAACTGAGTGAATTTTGCTGCTAGCTTTCCAAGTCAAAGCTGGCAGTACCACTCAGTTTCATTGTGCTGTGAGCAAGTATAGTATATTTTCTGTCTGGATACCATAGGAAAGCAAAATTTTTGAAATAATTTATTTGTAGAATATTAAACCTACTGTCATGTCAAAGGACAAGCTGGAAAATTGTCTGTAGTCATACATGCACAATGAAATCAGGGCTGTGTGACTTTGCGATGTGGACTTAGGTCTGACAAATTAACTTTGAGGCATTATGTTCTTGTGACACTTCACTGAGATTAACTGAATTTTGGCCAGTTTTGTTCAGCATGGTTAACATAACTAATATTTTGTATATTTGGAGAATTATGGCAGAATTAACTCCTGCAATCCTCAAGTCACAGGTGGCAAAATACAAGGGAGCTGCATTAACGATGTTTAACAAGTGTGGCTTGGCAAAAGACTTACTACTCTTGGTAGGCTTCCTCTGTGTCACAAGTAATATTCTGCTGAATTATTTTTATGTATAATTCCCTCTACAAGACTGTGCCTGTCAACAGTGCTATTGGAAACAAAATACATATATTCTTCATTTTTTTTTTTTATGGTTATCCTAGTACTTTTCTTGTCTTTCCAATTGTGTTAAGTTCTGAGGTAATGTTTTTTTAAAAACAATAGCTTCATAGTGTTCCCTTCCATGATTCTGTTTCTCGCTTATAACACAAACTTAAACTTGTGTGTAATAAATCATGCAAGCCAACAGAAGAAAACAAAAAAAA
>VYZW01041544.1:19732-31795 GCA_013401315.1 Balaeniceps rex
CTTGGTGTTAGCAGTGTGTGAGGCTGATCTATCAAGCAGAACCCCCTCATGAGATGAAATAACCACAGATGTCCAGAGCTGTCAGTGATACTTAAAGGTGTGAGGTGGTTAGTTTTTGTTTGGTAGAGAATAGGAGAGGGGAGGAGGGAGAGAGAAAGGAGTAATAAGGTCAAAAGGACAACCGTTGCTACATCTCTTCACTGTTCTTGTGGTAGCTAAACTTTTATAAGGCACCTCATCAGCAAATCTGGAAGAGTCTTACGGAAGCGAGGTCATAGTTAGTGAAAGTTTACTATCACATAAGATACCAGGTAGTCTGTTTGTAAGACAATTAAATGTGCCGGCCGCGGACAAAGATGGTAGAGACAAGTAATTTGTATCTTGTGGCACACTATTAATAAAGGCATTCATTAGTGAAACATTGTACGGTTGGACTCGATGATCTTAAAGGTGTTTTCCAACCAAATGATNAGAGGCATTCACTGACTCGGGATTATACTGATTTTCTTAGCTGGCAATTACAGATACTGTATAATGGAGAGGGGAGCAAGACACCATCATTCCCAAGCCATAATATTGGAGAGGAGATGAAAAGGAATTATACTGGCTTTAAATAGATTGAATTTTTGCGTGAATAAGTTGAAGCTTTCCTTGTTGGATGATTTTTCTGCAATAACTCATCCAGTTGCTCCTATTCTGTTCNAAGCTTGGTAAGTTTTCTTTGCTTCAGAGATACAAAGATTCCTGAAAGGGTAACTTGATACACATAAAGACAGTTTCTGCAGATCTGTGCAATCGTGACATTTGTGAGGGGGGAAGAAAAAATTGCAGAAAAACTTTTTGGGTGTTTAATTTTGCTTGAAGTAATTCTCATGTAAAACATGAAGACAGACCAAAAATGACCAATTTTTTACTTTTCCGTAGTTATTTGCTGTTTCATAGGTGCCTTATAANTTATTTGCTGTTTCATAGGTGGAAAAGCCATCTTTGTAGGATTTCATAATCTTAGGAGAAGTGGAGAAGAATGTGTGACTCATCAGCAGTGATAGGCAACCACTAATCCTCTGATAGATGATACGAGAGCTGGTAGTAGCTACTGACTTGACAATGATTTTAAATTAATGACATTTGTGAAAAGTATTCATGTTACCAATTTCCAGCCCCTCATGTTCTGACTTTTGGGTCCCTTAGAACTGATTAAATGGAAATAGGATTCATNTTATAAGTGACTGGACACAGTACTGGGAAAATGGGTTGGTTTGTGTCTTTTACGAGATAGGTAACACTTTTACAGATCTATCTCCCTGGATAATTTGCTTCCAAACCACAGTGTTTCTGGAAATAATAGTTGTGTTGCTGTACTGAAAGATGGAAGGTCTGTATTTTGGGCTCATTGGTAATGAGTAAAGAAAATAGTAACGACAAAATGGTTAATGTACTTAGAACAAAGTATATTTAAAAAAAGAGCAAGTCTGTCAGAATTCAAAAACTGAAAACACATTAGTTGGTTGTAGCCCTATAGTTACAATAATAGCAGACATGCTTTATTTTGGCATTTATAAATGCCATTAGGTTAAATATCTCAAGTAGCCTGTTATCTCAGCTACAAAGGAGAAATTAAATTAAGTTGATCAAATAGCTGACCCTGTGGCTCAGCAACTAAACCTGAATGTGTGCGGAGGCATTTTAATTTCATTTTAGAAGTAAGCTGCAGGGTTTTTTCTACATTGTTCTGAATGATAATGTTCAATAAATGCAAGCTTGGATTTGGCGTATCTAACCCCAAATCTCCACAATGAGTTGAAGTACAGTTAATTAAATTAATTAATTAAAAGTGAAATGACGGTTTGCTGCATAGAGCAGAATGGTTGCCTGTATTGTAAAATAAGAATCAGGCTTGAATGAAGAACATTTAGTATCATTAGAAATGTTAGACTTTTGATCCTGTATGTCTGAAGAGTTCTCTTTGGTATTTAATTAAACCTTTTAGTGTGTTTTATTATATGGTTAATGCTGATGCCATTGATGAATATGAAGATTATTATTTTCCTTTTATCACTTAGCAGTTGAGTTGTGTGTAATTTACTGCTCCACCTTTTATTGTAAAGTAGATCAAGGGAAGTTTCCATTAATCTTGTTCTTTTGGCTGTAGTCGACTTTTTACAGAGTGTATAGCCATTAGTGGAGACAGTGCATTAAAAAGAACGATGACAAAGAAAATTTAATTTGCTCAATAGCTTGGTTGCAAAATGTGTTTGGAATGGTGAAGAGATCAGTTCTGTATTACAAGTTTAACACTGAAAAATTTGTCAGGTGTGTAATTACAGTGTAACTGGTAATATGTATTATTTTCATTCTGCTACTTCATTTGCTATTTCCTGTCTCTTCACAGTTACTGTTTAGTAAACAGGAGTGGCTTGGTCTTGTTTGTTAAGCAAATGCTGTCCTGTTTGGATTCTGTCATAATTGAAGAGTAACTTTACCCATTCTTTGCATAAACAGAGGTCTTTTAATGACTTAGAGCTAAATAACAAACCCAGATGTGACTGCCCAGTGCAGTAATGATTTTCAAAGCCTTCTTCACCCGCTACCTAGTGCAGAGGAATCTTAAGTCTATAGGCTTAATTTTAATTACCAACTTTGAAGCTTTCTACAGTCATAAATGTCTGCTTTCCCATTTCTCAGCATATTTAATAAATTAAACTATTTAAGCAGTGTTTCTAGGTAGATTTATTTGCTTGCTTTGTTTAAAGAGTATTTGCTGTACATTTGGAACCCAAAACAGAACTTCCTGGTTTCGTGGTAAGCAGTATCTAGTTAAATAAGTTTGAACATAACATATGTTTATGTATTCAATTAAGAAAATGTATATTTAGCTGATATTAATGCTAAATCTCCAGCTTCTGGTACTTGAAGTAGTCTCAGCCGCAGCTGGTGGCTCCCCCTGCCCCCCAGGCATAAGTAAGATTTGGGCAGAAATAAAATTTAATATATATGCTATTATATTGCCAAAACTCAAAAAATGAAGGTTAACGGATTGAAAGAAAGTTTCATTCAAAGACAGAAATTTTAAGCTCGAGGTGTTAACTTGCTGGAATGATCATCATCTTCCTCTGAGCCCCTTAAGCCAGCTTGCTTTTCTTTGTCTGTAAAATGAAAATTGATCGTGTATATTTCTGTGCCTGTCAGTGGAGGATTGAGTTTAGCATAGTGGGTCTGGCAGGTGCACCCAGACCTAAAGTTGAATTGGTTAGTTTATACTTCACAAAGTTGTTGATGTTCTTAGTGTTGTGTTACTGCAAGTCAGTGCTATGAGAAAAGAGAAAGCAGCAATCTTCACTATTTCTTTTTGTAATGCAGCCACAGTGTCTTTCTCTTTTATTTATCCCAGAAGGTAGATTAAGCAATAATGTGTTATATTCATATTTTTTCCCCTTGACCGACTCCTAAGCAAAAACTAGTAAATCAGAAAATAATTCAAGCCAGGCTTCTCCCTGTTGCTTTCGCAGGTTTTGTGATTAAATACATAAACTTCAGGTGAATGAAGCACATTAATCCTATCTGTTGTTTTCAGCGTGCCTTTGTAGGGAGCTAAAGCCCTTTGAAGTTGGCTTTCCTTTATCAAGTGCACTGTATTGGATCAGGTAAAATTTCATATTGTTTAAGTAATCCTCAGTGACAGTTTTTTTATTTAGCCAAGCAATACACTGGAAATATTCATGGCTTTTTCTAGTGGTTGGACTACTATTTTGTTGTTGTCGTTGTGGAAAAATGTATGTAAATAAGTGAAGGTGCAATGTGGGGATAATTTTGCGCAGGAATCGGTGATCTGTCTGCAGATGGAAAACACTTATTTAAGCAATATTTAAAGTAATCTCCAAAGTACTGTTTGAGGTGTGATCAGGGCTAACTTAGCATAGTTGGATATACTTTGAAAATAATGTTGGAGTAGGTTCCAGAGAGCTGGAAGTGCCTTAGTGGCACATAATAAGATACAGTGTGTAAGAGGTATTTTTCTTCTTGATAGGGGGAAGCAAATGATATCTAATGATTACATCCTAGCGATCTTTTCAAGAATTTTGATACTGTAATGATGATTAGCTCTTATCTCGTGATAGAGGGAACAGTAATGATTAACACATCTCTCTAAGGATTCAGTTTAAGTGGAGGTGGTACTTATGTTTGACATGTAGCCAGGGATTGATCAAGTGCCTAGACAGCAGTTGAAGAGTAAGATGCTACATCTAGGAGGTGTTTAATTCCTCTGTCTTGATGTATTGTTTCTCAAGGGATGATATCTTTTGTTAAGATTCCACTCTCCTAAAGTACTACTTTTGTTCAGCTGCTCTAATGTAGATATTCAAGGGAATGAAGAGTTACTCTCTAATTTTTTGTGAATGCAGAAGCTACTGACTTTTACTTGAAGGTCTGAAGAGGGGGGCACAGGGGAAGCTACAGACTTACGATGCATGGTGTAATTCTCATGATTTCCTATTGCCCTACAAGTAAGAAGACAAGGGAATATGAGTTCATCTTGATTCTGAATCAGTGTGCAGTTTGAACCAATTGCATGTAGAATTTTTGAGGTGCTCAAAAGAAAGTATTTAATGTTTGTGAAATCTCTGAGAAGAGACATCCTGAACTCAAATAAAGGTTTTAGTAGAAGACTTCAATTCTGATGTATAAATGTTTTATACAGACTGTGTGCACAGTATGCTAGCTGTTCACTGGAGTTGAATAGTCTATAAAAATCAAGGTTCCTTAACTCCGTATGGGACCAGCAGGAGACCTATAGAAGGAATAAGAAAGTGAAGCATGAATCCATTGGCAAAGCCCAAATTCATCAACTTTTCTGTAGAAGCAAATCTGTTCCTGTTTCCAAAAGAGAAGAAAGCTGTTTAAAGACCTTAAAATAATGTGATCTCTGGAATGGATAGTAAATTCACAGGAAAATAATCTATTAAATAAAAATCTGATACAAATCTAACATCGGGTGAAAATTACTCATTACTCATCTTAGTTGACTGTCTACCTTTGAACTAAAAAATTCTAAACCAGTATTTATACACTTCTCTGACACTTCTTATTACTGATTACAATTACATTGACCAATTGTAGCGCTCGGTGTGTGCAGAATATAAATCCTTCCTGGCTGATGCTCAGCACCTTAATTTACAAATTTATTCTTTTTCTAGCTGATGTACGTTATTCTAATTGCATATTACAAATCTCCCATTTCAGGCTTGCTTGCAGGAGGGAAGGAATTCTTTCTTTCTTTGGCAACTAACTTTAATGTTTAACTCTCCATCGACCTGATGCTTACAAAAGTGGAAAATTACTTCCTCAAAGCAGCTGAATTGCATTTTTTGTTAGAATATTAGGATCTTGCAATTTGTTACTGATCTAATTCACAGATTATTTTAATAGTTTTGTGGGTGTTTTAAGAATAGACAATGTAGTCACAAGTGTTGTGCAAACAATTTTTTGGTGGCTGTTTAAAGAGAAACAATATTTTTAAAAATCGAGTTTAAAACCCAGCACACTATTCTTATTCAAAGCAAGGTACAAACCCTTCAAATGGATACGTTTAGGTTAACATGAGCAGCCCTAATAAAATGGTTTATGAGATACAGTGATTTTTTTTATATTGTCTAGGCACTAATAATAGGATGTATTATAATACCATAGGAGTTGATGTGATTTAAAAATGTGGCTAAACAGGGAAGAAATGCATTCAGTCAATACATAGCTGTACATGGGATCAGACTGTGAACTTGGATTAAACAAATAAGAGTTGTTTAATCTTGCTGTTTATTAATCAGCTACTCGGTTTTTATTCCTGTAATTGCATAGTGCTTCACTTTGTAATTCTATGCATTGTGTCATACCTGATCTAAATCTTTGTCATTCACAATCTTTTCCTTGTAAAATGAAAAAGTACCTATTTTGAAAGTTTTTCTTTTTTATTTTCTCTCACAAAACATTTTAAGAGCATTAGAACACATTACTAGGTTTTGATTTTTAAAGCTCTAAAATACTTACAGCCTTTTATTCATAAAGCTTTAAATGGCTTAGGACTAACTTTTAAGACTACTGGATTACATGGCGCCCTATTGAGATAGCTGGGAAATTAAACTGTAGACTTCCATGAGTCAGGGGGGAAAAAAAAAAGTCTGGAAAGAAGTTAGTTATAATGTTATGGTTTGGCTTGGCCCAGATGAGGGAAGATGAAGGAGGTAGGAGAGGAGTGCTCCCTCCTGGAGTACTGATTCGGGGTTAGCAGACATATCAGCTGTTGCACCCTTCAACACATCTGGGTAGTCATGGCAAAAAGGCCTTTGCCAACCTAAAATACATTCTTGTAAAATGTAAAATACGTTGTACTGGGAAAGGGATGTGATAGAGGAACCTTTCCTGCATGGGCCAGTCTTGAAGTTTTTTTCTCCTGGTTGACCTACAAGGCTGGAATGGGCTCCAGCTGTGTTCTGTGGGGAGTGCCATCCTCCGGAGGGGCTCTTCAAGGCTGCCAGCAGAAGTAGAGGCATTAAGTGAGGATTCGCACTCCCGTGCACTTGCTGGGAGGCCTGGCTGGGGCTTAATCTGATTAGGTTCGGGCAGCGCCAAGTGGGATGTGGAGCCACAACTCCCGGTTCAATGATGGGTCAGACAAATTGTGAAATCTAAAGAAAATTGCCAGTGTGGAGGGAGAGTGGAAACTTTATTTAAGCCACCAGGATTCCTATTATTGCTAGTGTGGCATTGAGATTATTTCCCACCTCTGACAGAAGAAAAACTGCAGGTCATGCTTCCAACTGTGACCGTAGCTACTAATATTTTTACAGAATTGATGAACAATAACAGAAGCAAGCACAACAGTCTCTGGAAAAACTCTCTAGGGTACATTGTCTCAGAAAGACTTGTTTTCTTAGGGATTGTTTTGAACACAGAAATCTGATAGACATAGAAGAATGTTTTAAAGTATTTTATTTCAAGTTAGAATTGTATTTATTAGAAAATCTTCATGAAACATCTTGATCAATTCTGACCCTCCTCCCCCCATGCCAATTCTTGGTATTCAGGCTGGACTTTCTGCCAATGTGATAAATTCAGAGATAAAGTACTTTTTAATGCTTAACAGCTATTACAAAAGAGACTTAGCATTTATTGGCCACCTATACTGATTGCTGCCAAACAGCCATTGGTGGAATGGGGGGTTACAGAGAGGGGCACAAAGCATATTACTGATGTGGTAGGATTACGATTTGGCTTAGTCGTGTATTTGGAAAATAAGTAAGTGGAAGCAAGGTTGCAGTGGAAAGCATAGACTGATAGCACTATCATAGATAAAACAGACATTTCCAGAACTGGTCTTGGACATTGTGTGGTAGATGTATTAAAGAGATTAAATCAGATCTACAGACTGTTCTACTTATGTCGTCCGTGTCTCTTGTATACCATTACGCTGGGTTACATATTCTGCATAATGCAAAGGTTAGGCTGGCCATGTTAGTTCCTTGCAGAGGATTATTCAATCACAAGCATTGCACAGAACTGCTGCTGAAGGTATTGAATAGTCCTGTGCAAAAAAAGGTGTGAACCAAGTATTATGGTTTTTTAAGGGAAAAACAAGAGTCAGTGATAGCTGGTGTAAGAGTCCATTGGATTTATCTGGATAAATTCTGAAATCGGAAAGTTGCTGATGCTGTTTAGTCAAGAAATCGGTAGTCTGTTATGTTTTGTTTGTTGATATTTTTGAAGAGGTTCTTTTGGTAATGTGTAAAAGCTTTTGATGAGAATTTAGGTGCCAGGTGTCCTATTCCCAACCCTTTTTCTCTGCTGTGCTGCTGTTAGAGACAGAGTACTGGATTACATCGGTCATTAGTCTGACCCAGCAGGGCAGTTCTGTTCTTAGATAATGTGAAAAGGATGAAGTCTAGTCCATGTGGGGAGTCCTGTACAGTCCCTGTGCTGCTTGCCTTTAGTCATAGAGCAGAAACTGAAGAAAAATCTTGGGGGGGGGGGGAACCTAAACCCCCAAATTTTATGGGTNGGGGGGGAACCTAAACCACTGAATTTTATGCGTTTGCTAGAAAAAAAATGGATTGTTATTTTGGTTGACTTCTTTTTTTGTTGTATAAATTTTTACAGTTACGCAACTTGAAATGCTGTCACCTAAAAACTGCTACTACTACTAATAGCAACGAATTTACATCTTTTGGTCAGAAGAGAGACTAACTTCCCTTAGGATGATACAGTGTCATTCCTGGTTTTCTTCCTGGAAATATGATGCACATCGGTAAGTCTTTAACTAAAAC
The DNA here is from genome assembly GCA_013401315.1 of Balaeniceps rex. Taxonomy (NCBI): domain Eukaryota; kingdom Metazoa; phylum Chordata; class Aves; order Pelecaniformes; family Balaenicipitidae; genus Balaeniceps; species Balaeniceps rex. The sequence continues at coordinate 28,048 of VYZW01041544.1, forward strand.
TCCTTTTAAAGCTGTCACAGTGCTGCAGGTAGATGTGGTAAAAAACAGGGAGTGGCTATACTAAATTATGTACTACTTTGCCCCTGAAATAGTCCAAAATGATGTACAGGAAGTGTCTTCTGAATACTACATGAATAAACTTGCAAAAGGGATAAGTAAGCCAGTTATGAGAAACATAGGATGGTCTTACAAGGATTACTGTCTTGTTCACTGTGTCTGGTTTAGTATTAGTCCCACTGGACTCTTCTAGATGCCTCTGGGTGCTGCCATTATCCTTGTTACAGTTAATCAATCTGAAATTTATAGTGTAAGTAGACTTCATTAGATTTAAAATTTCAGCCTCTATGTTCTAAAGAAAGCCAATTGTCTCCCAAAGGAGAAGAGATGTAGAGGAATTACTGTGAAGTTTGGTGCATAGGATCAGATTATAAGAATCTGATACTGTGATACAACATAAATAGCAGGAATGCTACAGATTTAGGACTAGGGAAGGTGGCACTATGGGGACCAGGGACACTGATTAAAAAAAAAAAAAAAAGACCACTAACTTGATAGCTTAGGTACTCCCTAATGATTGGGTTTTGTAGTCTTTTTTTCATCCTGTGCAATCAAGGAAATGTTCAATAGAACTTTTAGTATTGGCTGTGTTATTTCTCAATTTACTATTTTCTAAATTATGTTGAATAAATATTTTCTAAATTGTGTTGAATAAATTATAGAAAGTAAATATATTTTATCAACATTATTATAGAAATTATGGAATAAAATGGTACTGGAATAAGTCAGAAGTAGATCCAAAGCAGTCCTTATCTTGAATATAGCTGAAGTATGGCTAAACCCCGGATAGGAATCAGAACTTGTACTGCTGAATTTGCTTTGAGCATAAGTGTATCCACTGAGAATATCTTGCTACCTGGAATGTAATCATGTTTTTCCTGTCTGGTTCCTAATGCTCTATCTAGATTAAAAATAGCACTTCAATAAACACTGCATAGTTATAATGAACACTTCTTGATTTCAGCTCTGAAAAGCTTGGGTTTTTGTCATCATTGTTAACTTAATGCCAATTATGGTTGTAATTATGGCTGCAGTCCCAAAATACTTCATCCTCGCTGAATGCCTTTATTAAAACATTGCTATTGCTTTGACAGTGTGCACAAATTGTGCTCAGGTTTACATAGACATAAGAGCCTGAAAAGAATTTAGCAACCTTTAATAAGAATATTCTTAAAGTTATATAAAATAACTTAATATTTCGTTCTTAGCTGTGGCTAACTCACTGTACTGTGAAATGAGGAGTAAAAAGTAACTTTTCAGGTTTGATGTTGGGAAATGCAGTTATACTAACTTGAGAAGGAAAAATCATAGTTTAAGAGTATGCTGTCTTCATCAACCAACAGCTTTTTACTCATCCTTACAATGGTGCCATGAAATTCAAAGATGAGCATCACTACAGCTAGGAGTGTGTTTCTGAAAGCTGCTTGTTCAAAATTTTTTTTTATGTTTTCCAATACTGTTTATCAGATATTTGCAAGTAAAAGGTCTATTTCTGAGATTTACTTCCCTTCAAGTCAATAAAATTTAGGAGGGATAAGAGGCTTCTGGATGGCTTTAAAAAACAGGGCACTTAAAAGTGATTTTGAGTTCTTGTTTTCATGATAAAAGCGATTCAGAATTGAAGACTGTTTGTATGTGAGCCTGGATTGTAAGCTGCAAACCAGAAATCACTTAAAACAGCTGGGACCATAAAAACATAAATAAACTGAGAAGATGAATATGTGTGAGGTTATTCAAAGGAAGAACAAAATGTTAATGCGTCTTCTGGTGTGAAGTTTCTGTTCAGGTAGGGATATCGGCTTACCCCCCAGGTTTAGGACATGGCTTTCCAGTCTATGTCCTCCGCTGTCTAACTTCTATAAACATACTGCTGCTACTGTTGTTTATTATGCTTGTGACATAGCTAATGTGAAGAAGGAAAACATGAGGCAAGAGAATATGCAGCCAATTAACCTTTAGATGGAGCTGTTTCTCCTTGGATGATGTGAAAGTTGCAAATACTTAGTGTACCTAATAAGTGAAGTAAGAATAGACTGATTTGTGCTGTAGTTCAGTAATGGATTTTTTTTTTAAAAAATGCCTTTTTATCACTGCCAAAGAAAGGAAAGTGTATCCTGTTCATACCTGTTCAAATATCTCTTAGAACAACTAAATATTGATAAGGAAAAGAAGATATTTTGGAAAATATTGAAGTATATTTTGTATAACTCAAGTTGGGGATAGTTTTGTAGTATGAAAAAAAAAATGTGAATGCTGCATGCAAGATAATGTTACACAGTGAAGCGAGCTGAGCTCCTAAGCATTTTAGTATTTCCCTTGGAGGTGAGAAAAAGTTGATCCCCCCCCGTGAGCAACAGTGTATTTGTGGGAGTGATCCTCAGAAGGCTGAGCGCTGTTTGTTTGCTTGCGATCACGATTAACACAGACCTTTTTCACTAACAAGACTTTTGCGGTTTATCAGCATTAACTCCAGCATACCCAAGGCAATTCTCTTAGTTGGTCCTTGGGAAGTTGTCTAATCTACCTTTGAATTAAGTGCCACTTCAGACTGGTATGGTCTCTGACATGCGCAGTTCCAGGTCTCTGCCCTTATGCAGGATAAACCTGTTCAAGTGGTCTACAGATTCAGTGGTGCCCACCAACAGCTCATCAGCTACTCCAGAGCGTGCAGTTAATCTAGCCTGCAGTGGTTTTGCTGTCAAGAAATTTGGGTTTGGCTATGGGCTATATTAATTTTTCTGGCAGCAGTAGCAGCCTGCTTCTGCCTTTCCCGTACCACTCTGTTATGAGATAGGGATGCATCCATGATTTGATGAGAGAGCAGAATCATCCCACAGGGAAGAAGTGTCTGGAGTTGACCTCATGGTACACAATATATTTAGCCCAAGGACATCTCCCTTTTTTTCTCATACAGCTTGAATTGTTAAGAACCGAACTGACCTGCTGTGTACATTGGTCCATGTAGGCCAATATTTGATCTCCAGCAGTGGCATTTAGGGTGATTTTGTGAGCCTAGTCACTTTTGGTTGTCCATTGTCCTCATAGTCCTCCTGCATTCACACTTGATGTATTAGGGATGTTAGATATATCTCTACCTATTCCCTTTACTGTGTGTTTTGGTAGTACAGGATTATACAAACAGCAGTTGTGTATTCAGATGGGTATGTCGCCTTCATGATTTTGAAAAAGTTCATTGTATATCCCCTTCAGCCTTTTCCTTTCCAGATGGAAGAGATTTTGCCTTTCAACCCTCCCTTGTAAAAGCAGCTGTGCTCCATCCCCTTGGATCAGTTCAGTTGCCCGTACCTCCCACCACTGTATCCTCTTGAGATAGAGGCCAAAACTGTACCCAGCACTCACAATAAATATGAATAAGTATCGTGTAGCCTGGTAAATATGTTTTTACCAGTACTATCACAAGGCAGCGATATGCCTTGTAGCAACTTGCCAGTGGGACTTCTTAGGACTTTTCTGGGCTTGGTCTGGGCCTGAGCTGCTTTTGGCTTGTTCTCAACAGTTGGCTAGTGGGCAAGTGACTACCGCTTGACCTATTTAGCTTTGAGAAGAGCATTTCTGGTAAAGGCTTGAGATTGGATACTCACTGCCTAGCAACGAATAGTCCTCTGTGGTAGATGGGGCTGCAAGGAAGCTGTTGTACCACTGGGGGGGTGGGGGTGTGTGTGGAACCAAA
>VYZW01041544.1:37778-48727 GCA_013401315.1 Balaeniceps rex
TCATTCATTCATTAATACCAATGTAATAAACGTGATTATTTAATAGGAATTAAAAATCTTAAACTGTCTTGCCTGCTAATATCAAACTCTTGAGAAGGAAGAATATCGTCCAAAGCCAACAGTACAGAGAACTTGTGTCAAATTAATCTAAAACTTCTCAGTGCCCTTTGGAAACTTATGTATGGGAGATATTTCTAGCAACTCAAGGTAGCCTGAACCAGAAGACACTGACCTAAATACTGTTTTCTGCTTAACTGCCAGCGTGGCCTATCATTACATATCCTTGCCTGTATGTTACCCAGTCTTTCTTTGTTTAGCACCTGCTCCTCTCTTGACTTTCTGAAGACCTCCCACAACCTAATTCAAATATTCTGTCTGGCTTCTGGTAAGATCCCTGCAGGTTGTGATAAAGCTTTATTAGTTTCATTAGACTTTCATTACAGAATAATCAGAATCATGCTAACAAATCCTCTCGTTATTGCTGTATAAATCTTGCATTATAGCTGCTTGTTTCTTAGTAGTGAGTAGCTGAATGTTCTGCAAGTGCAAGAGGTAAATAAATCTTTGGGCAAAGGCCTGTCAGGCTTCTGTTTATTTCCAGACAATTCTGAAAGTTTTCCTCAAGCCTTTACTCGTAGTTATCTTCTGTGAATGAAGTAATTGAGTAGCTGTTTCACGTGTCATCTAGCAGCATCCTGGGAGGTACACAGTAACTGTTTAGAACAGGATGCAATGGGAAGCAGTGCTGCCCTATAAAGCCCAACCTGTGAGTAACAGGCAGAATGGTCCTTCTTTCTTAAATTTGTCTTTGTAAGTACTATGAAGAGCATATCCAAGAGGTATCTTATGTAGATATTTCAGATTCTGTTTCCTACACAGTGTTGTAATTGAAGAAATTATAGTGTGACAGGATGACTTCTAACCTTCTAAAAGAATTTGTCTTTTGATATGATAACAATTTAAAACCACTTTAGAGGTGTGATCATTTGGAGAAAAAGCAGACAAACAGACTCAGACTTGTGATACAAATGCAATCTAAGTTTCAGTTAGAAGTACTCAATACTACTTTTGTGAATTTTTTTTAAAAAGGTGATTTCAGCAACACCATTTTTTTACACACTGGTGATCTCTGTGTGATGCATAAACTTTCATATTGTGCTAACTACTGTGAAATTAATCACACGTTGTACTGTGCTTACACATCCTTGTCCTCTAATCAGCATCCCTGCGGATTTCTTCTAATGTTGGATCAGTTTTAGCAGGTTTTTTTTTTATATTTATGATTCTAAAGATGCTTCCCTGCTAATTTATTACTTTGGATTGATTGTCAAACGTGAATATGGATTTAGCTCTATGCTTGTGTTCAAATTCTGATTGCTTAGTGCTGAAACATTGACCTGGACAAGAACAAGTTATGCTTTCCTTGCTATGGTGCATTACTACATCTCTACATTAATAAAACATAAAGGCTCTCCAGATTAAAGATTATATGTCAGTAGTAATTTTTGCCTATTCTGCGGAAGAACTGAGCTGCTCAGGAATGCTGGAATACAGATTCTTGTTCTCCTCAGTGGTGCTCCCAGGTCCCGCTGCTTTTATCTAATTTTACAAGCAGTAGTACTGTTTTAAAAAAAAACAAAACAAAAACAAACAAAAAAACCCCAACAAATACAAAACCCACACACAAAACAAAACAACCAAAAAAGAAAAAAAACCTAAACAAACAAACGCAAAAACCCCTAAAACCACCATACATTTGAGAGTATGTCTATATTTCTAATTAGTTAATAAGATTTGCTTATGGTACTTTAGGAGCTGTGAGCAGAGTCCTGCTCTTTATGTTCAAGGTCATATTTTGGAAGGAAATTCCTGTCTGGGGCGGGGGTGAGGAGGGTAAGTGGTTTTGTTTGGTGTGAGGGTTTTTTTTTTAATTTAAATTTATGGACTGTCACCACAGTTGTTCCTAGCTGTTTTCTGTATTCCATCTTACTGATTGTGTTACAGAAATAATTTAATGTGCATATGTTGCTCTGTGTGCCTGACACTGCTTTCCTGGTATTCTGTTACAAAGCAGTTCATGCTCTCCTCTCTGCCACTTCAATTTGCCTTTTTGCTTTCTGCAGTCAAGGAACACTATTTACTGTGTCTTAATACTTTTGTGGTTGAACCTATTTCAAAAAGGATGGGCATTTCTGCTTGTTAAAAAGGGTTGATTGGCTGTTACCTTAAGAGATTTCATCATTAAGATCTCTGGAATGTTTTTCATTAGCAAAGCGTTTTAGTTGGATGTCATTCAAACCTGCTGCATATACAGTCCAAGGATCAACCGGCTTTATTTCAGAAGACAACTCGATGCACTCAAACATATGTCCTGTCACTTGTTCTGCATCTTCTGTACAGGGATAAAATGTCTGGGGTCTTTTCATTAGTACTAAATAGGACATGGCACAATTTCTGGGCCTCCTGTTCAGATGATACAGTTGAAAGAAGTTTTGCTATAGTAACCTTTCAGGATTTGTACCTTATTTCTCTTAAATGTCTTTCCTAGAGTGGTGTACTTGTATGTTTATAAATCCTCCTTTTATGTATATATTCATAGTTTAATCCTTCTGTGATTCAGACACTGACCTACTCAAATATTTCTTCTATGGGAAATAAAAGCTTTAACTGACTGACAGTAGTCTGTTCAGTTTTTGGTAAATTTTTGAAGTTTTGGATTGCTTTGAAAGGCATGTACTCTATTTCATGGTGATATCTATATCTTAAAACTGGGGAGTAGGGTGGGGATGCAGAGTAATTTCATATTAGAAACAGACTTTAGCTCAGAATCTTCAGAAAAACTAATTTACATCAAAAATTAAATAAAAAGGAAGAAAAACAAACTTACAGAACAGTGTAAGGTGATTACTTTTTTTTAATTATGTGAATGGCTAGATACTTGTCTTCATTTCTAGTTTTAATGTCTGGTTTTATTTATATTTATGTATCTTCTATCCACATTACTTTTCCAGTCTAATTAAAATTTTTAGTAGCATAAATATTTAGGAAGTTTGAAAGCTAGGCAAATAAATCTGCTGTGCTGTATTACTTGGGAATTTGATTATATTGTTTTCTGCTTTCTTGAGGAGGAGATGAAGGAAGCGGAGGAGGGGAGACTTCAGTTTGCACAGAGGCCTCTGAAGGGCTCGTGGGAGCACTTCTGAAAATACCCCTGAGTGTTTTGGTCATGTAAAACTGACTGCTAAGGTAAGAGTATGAAATGGCTCCCAGAACTGAGATACTAGGTGTTTGGTAGTAAATAGATTAATCCTACTGACTTTTCTAACACCAGAAAGTTACAGAACCGTGTCTCTCCAGGCACGGAAGAGAGCCCGCTACTCCTGCCATTCTGCAGTGACAGCTTCAGTCTAAAATCTGTGTTGCTCAGAGAAACACATTTGCAATTCCACATACCCTTCTACTTATATCCAATAAATTCAGGATTTATGGCTTAATTTTCTGCAGGGTGCAGCAAAAGAAGGTAAAATACTTTTGAGAAGAGGAATAAAGATAAAATAGGGAGGTTTCAGCCTGAAGAGAATCCTCTCTTCTTTTCACGCCTGCCGTTTGGTTTCTTAGAAGGTAAAAGCACGTCCTAAAATGTGTCATTTGTCAGCAATTCCATCATTCCTTATTGCTCAGTGCTTCTGAAAGCCTGAATAAAAAGAATCTAAAAAAGAAGTTAAATGCCTGAGCGTTAAAACTGGTATCTCGTTGACCAGTCAGTTATATTAACCAGCCATTTTCTCTAATGAATATATGCAGTGCCTGTGAAACAGAAATTATATTAATTGCTGGGAAGTAAAGAAAGTGGTCTATGTACTGAAAACACCTTGATGGGCACTGATCATCAGCAAAAATAAGCATTTGTGTCAACTCATTTTGAGAAGAAAAAATGGTGGTAAGTGCTCTTAAAGCCTGAGCTAATCTTGAGGTCAATTACTAACTTCTCTACTATTACAGTAAAAGAGACAGTTATGTGGTTTGGTTTGTGCTGTATGTGTTGAAAGGGGGGGTTGTGTGTTTTTTTGGTATTTTGTTTTTTTTAAAAAGCTTCAGAACCTATAGCTGGCTTTTAGATTTACAAGAGCATTTCAGCATCTCATGAAATCCAGTTTTAAAATCTGCAATATTTATAATGCCTTCCTTTACGCTTTTCTTTTTTCTAACATTACATAAGAAAGTTTTTTAGTTTTCTGAACTTTTGAAGGTCATCTATTTTCCTGTTTAATGAAGAAACAACTGCTGTGTAACAGCTTAAAATAATATTGGTAAGAAAATAATCAAGTTAAGAAGTGGAAAAGAAGCGTGTTACTTTAGCAGATGGACAAAAAGTAAATGTTGTGAATAGTCTTACTTAATTTTCCTAGGGTTTATGTATGGAGATGATGAGTGCTTGTCCTTTTTGAGCCACACTGTTGAAGGACTTAGAATTTTCTTAGTAATCCTCTCTAGATAAGTGGCTTGTTTTTCTATTGCAGACTTTGTGCTCTCCATAATGTTAAAACTTTTAAACTATTAGGGATCCAATTTTCCATATTTGGTATATTGAAATAGCTTGAAATTATCATTATCTAATTCTGAAAGACTGAGATATCTAAATATAAATAGACATCTATAAGTCCAAAAGACTTAGACCGAAATATCTTGAAATATCATTATATAAGGGATTTCTTCATATTCTCACTATTCTCCTGTATATTCTAAGGCTCTTTCACAGCACCTGGTTTTGTTTTTATTTGTAAATCTCATTGTTCGCTTTGCCTTTCCCTGTGCTTCTGGATATTCCTCTCTTTAATCCCCCCCCGACTGTATATTAAAGCTCTCTCCCTGCTGCTTTAGAAGACTGGAATGTCTTAAAATGTTAGCATCGCCTCTTCTGACAGAGAAAGAACATTCATGCAGAGAGAAGGGATCGCAATAAATCAGCAATTGGTGCATTTCCCTTTAGCATTACAACGTGTTTTGAGAACGTTCTGACACTGGATAACATCATGTAGTGACAATTTCATGGGCTCGGAGGCTCTATATGAGAATTGGAATTGCCCTACACTTGCTTCCTCCAACAGCCGTTGAACACCGTCCCCCTTCACTCACTGCAGCCTCTGCATCACCGCCCCGAAGCCGCCAGGCTCCCTTGTCATACATGACAGCCCCACATCTGCTCAACAGCCCTTTGCCGGAATGCTCCCAGGTGGCTGGGATACCACTAGGTTGCCGGTGTGTGAAACTGTGCCAACCACCACGAATGGATGGGCCTAAAATTACAAATGTTTTCAAAAGAATTTACAAAGCAGTCTGGCACAATAAGAAAATTTACCAGAACTTGTGTCAGGGAAGCTTCAACATTATATAATATGCCAAAACGTGTTGTTCTCTGCTTTACAGCAGATATCTCAGCTTCCATTTACATGCGTATATATGTTTATATTTACACACAGATATTTATATATAATCTATATGCTTCCCCCCCCTTATATATATTTTCTCTCAGCTTGAAGTTTATTCTTGGCTATATACCTCTTAACCCAAGAGCAGCACAGACCAATCATACTGCTTTCTCTTTTGAGTATGTAAACATACACAACTATAAAGTGGAAAAAAATGTGCTTTGAACCTAATCCGAGAACCTTGAGAAAATTCAAAACTAATGTAAAAATATTTTTCTGTTGATGGTACAAGACACACAGTATTGCTGACTACTAGAAATTTCATAAAGGTGCTGTCTGTATGTGTTAATTTCCAAGGACGTTTTGATGGCCTGTGGCAGCAGGAAAAAGGAAACTGAAGTACAAAGGCAGAAAATACTGTGTTTTCAAACAGATATTGAGAAACATTTTTAGTCATTTTTTCCCACCTTTCTCGTGGAAGAAGCAGAACTACAGTAAATAGATCATGAGTGTCTTCATGAGTATCTGCTTAGAACGAACCATTGTACAGAAACACTCGTGGTGGTGAGGGTAAGGAGCTGAGGGACCTGGATCTGCTAATGCAATTCTGTGGCAGCATGAGCTGGATGGAAGAGTGCTGCTAAGCTGGTTGTAAGGAGGATCTTTTGTCAGGCCTTCTAATTTCTCTTCAGGAAAAAAAGTCAGCTCCATTCCTGGTTAGGGGTAACCTGTCCTGTCCTTCCGACACAGCTGTGGTATGATACTTCGTACATTCTGATTCCTAGGCGTGGGCTGTTCAATGTATAGTTCAAAATGATGTCCTGCTGAGGAGTATTGGTCACAAATGTATTGCAGTGCCCTGGTACCACAGTTCATCCGCAAAGAGTACGGATGAGCTAACTGCCTGCGCGACAGCGTTCATGTTCCTTGGCAGTTACTAAGAACAGAAGAGAAAGCGCTATAACCACAAAAACTTGTAGTTTCCATTTATTTATTACATTTGTTATGGCTTGAGTACCTTCAAAGGAAAGCTCAAGATCACTTAAGGGAGGCTACTGCATCAGCTGAGGCAGGTTTTTAGGTGATGACGTTAGTATACCTTTTATATTAGGAGCTAACATCAGTTAATCTTTCTTGATAGTTTATTGTTTCCTGGAAAAGTTGGTTTTTTAGTGTGTCACTTTGCTTCACACAGAACAGCTATTCTTTCACGTTTCACCATTTGTACCTGCGGTAATCCATCTTGCTGTAAAAGTGTACACTGGTAGAAAGCGAAACAATTTTTGCAGGCTGTCAGTGTTAATAATTTGTTCCATTTTGTCATAAGAATAAATCTTATTTCAGTGAGTTTCGTAAAAAGCACAGGAGATAGAGAATTTGGGGCAGGTAATGATACAGTGCTTTGCTCTGAAAAAGATTATTTCTGTGGAAGATGATGTACCTATCTTCATGAATTTGTGTAGTCTTTTTTTTAACGGCTTGACATTCTTGAAGTTTCAGAGATTTTCTTGCTTTCGTGAAAGGTTACATGCATAGCATGAGACATCTAACTTTCCAGGGAAAACGAGATCATAATGGCAGCGTACAGTGTTCCTTCTTGTGAAGATAATATGGTTTATTTTGGCGTGTGTGTTTCTTTGGCCAGCAGTATTTATTTTGAATTCCACTGAAAAGTTTTGAGGAAGAAATGATTAATTCTGCTTCATGTCTCATTGGTCTTTACTAAAATTCGGAATTGAACAGGGACTCAGTCCTTTAGAAACGAATGCTTTAATGAAGTTTTATTGTTTTGAAATTCTTGTTTAAATCAAGATTCAGGTAGGGAAAACCTTATCTAACAATAGAGAGAAATATTTACAATCTTTGTATATGTTGCCTCACAACTCTCACTGCATTTCCTACATAATCTTTCATGGTCTCTCGTAGCAGACCCATGCATAAGGCTTAGGGTGGCTTGCCAAGTGCTTGAAAAGTTTGCTCATTACATTTTATTAATGATTTTCTTTTTAATACAATGAAACAATCAGCGATGCTGTTAGGAGAAGAAAATCTGGATTTAGAAGAGGAGAGGGATCCCTGTCCTCACATCCTCCTTATTTGTTATTTGCCTTATCTTTAGGGGGATTCTGTCTTCCCTGCGCGCACCACCCCCCCACCCCCCCCCCACTTTCTTTCTGTTTTCTTTCTGCGGTTCAACATCAGACGTGTTAAGAATCCAGACACTTCTCTGAACGTCTGCCGAATCTACTAAATTACTTTGGTGCTCACAACAGAAGATATTATGGCAGTTTTTGGAGAATCAGCTGGAGAAGAGTCTGTTGCTGCAATTTTTTCCTGTGGGATGCCAGGATGATGGAGTGTTCATGCTACCACATGGAGCTATAAGCAGTTTGTAGTCTAATAATTACAGTGCAGAATACTGAATGCACAAAGACATGTCATTTTACAGAGTCGAACTAAAGCATGTACAACTGGGAAGATTTCACGGCATCCTCTATATTTTGAAGTTATATTAAAAAAGATTCATAGAATGATGTATTTGTCTATAAATTTTCATATACTGCTAAAGCCATATGAAAAACAGTAATGTTTTGGGGTTGGGTTTTGTGTTGTTTTTGTTGTTGTTTGTTTGTTTGTTTGTTTTTAAACTGGCAGAGCAGACTAAAAGTGTTTGAAGAAATAAATGGTTCTGGGTTTGATCAAACCTTTCCACATAATGCATCAGAACTTGCTTACTTTATTGTTTCTGTCTGAACCTTTTCTAGTCCCATCTTTGTTTAGTCCCAATTCCTGTGACAGACCGTTAGTAGCATCCTCTCAAAGTAGAGAAATCACTTGTCTGATTGCCTTTAAGGCTTGCCTGTGCTTACAGATACCAGCAAGTTGTGTGGCTTGGTTAATGAGACCAGCCTTTTTTTCTTCTGGTATCCCAAGACTTCATGTATGTTAATATACTAAGCAGAAAAGAACCTTCTGGAGATGAATATTTCTGGTGATTTGTTGACTGCTTATGTTTCATTAGTGGTGGAAATAATTCATGTTGCTTTGTTGTTCCAGCATGCTACTCAGCTTCTGCAATCGGCCATTTCGGGTGGAGGCTCTGGCAACGTGGAGCTTTCCATTGTTTCATATATTCTTATCACTCTAGTGAATGCCAGCTGATTTCATGGTTGCTGTTAAACATGTCAGTGGTGTGCTTTACTGTACCTTAAATGGTATTTGGATTGCTGATGTGATAAAATTCTTTTCCTATTTAAGTTGATGGCCACAGTTTCTCTGTTTGGTGTCCATACAGGTCCACTGCTCTGCTGGTTGGACGTCAGGAATCACAGAGCTCCACTAGTGGACAATCATGATCTGTTCTGAACCACAGAATCACTTGCTTTGGGTAATAATATCTTCTGTGTGGAGGACGTGTAGAAAACCTGTGTAGTTTCAGATTCTAGGTGCTGGTTGGCACAATGGCCAACAGTACTCTGGTCTTGTGTACTTCTGCTATTTATTGTGTGCCTGAATAAGGGAAGCCTATTGGGATGGGTTTGAGACATGGTTTTGCTAGAGAGTTGAGTAGCATCTTAATGATAGGAGCAAGAGAGAGACTGTAGAGGAAAAACAAAACTAGGAATGGCTGTTTTAATATGGATGGCCAAATGTCATTTGTTTGAACTATGTTTTGTGACTTTTGTTGAGGTGGGTGCATCCTTAGATTTTCTGTGTGTATAAATGACTCGTGTATGTTAGCCTGTGTTTACTTAATCTGTAGGCATGTAATTAGATTAGAAGAAGGGAAAAGTTAGGTAAAGAAAAAGATCAGAAATATGTAAAAGCTGTATTCACCCTAGAATAGGATAACATTACAAAAAAAAAATGTGTTCTTGTTTACCTCCAGTAAATAGTTGTGCTAACGATAGTACTGTGCTAGCGCAGGTTAAAATCAGTGATACGTGAATCTTGCAACGTGTTTTCACTTTCTGTTTTGCTAAACTGTTCTTGTAGGATTATTTGCTGCTTCACTTAGTAGTATACCAATACTGAAAGTAAGCGTGCAACAGGAACCTGCATCAGTGTGATTTACACTGCCGTTTAACCCTAGCATTTCTACTGAAGAGATTGATACAGCCTTCTGTTTTTCTTCCCATGTACCAGCAGAAATACATATGATCTCACAGTGAATTTGATTGAATTAACTTGGTGGCGTTCTTAAACTCAGATCACTTGCTGTTTCAAATCACCACATGTGAATGTTTGTGCTGATACAAGGAAGGAGGTGGCTCTGGGTTATGAGTGAGCAACTGAATGATGGAATTGCTTCTTTTAGCAGCAGATTGATTAAAATGGTTGTTGATATTCAGTATTTTTAAACTGTGTCAAAGATAAGCTTTTTCTGCAGCTGAAAATGGTATTTTGGAAGCAACATACAAGAACTAATGATGCTGCCTCCAAGCACAGTTAGCTCTAGTTGCATGTCTTTCACATTTTGATGTCTGTGTGCATGGGAACTGTTAGGCATTTAAGTTTGCAAGCCTACTATTTCTGCTTTGAATTTTGTCTTGGAATCTTACTTGAAGAATGGCATCTTAGTATTGAAAAGTCAAAATGAGTCTTTGCTTGTCATAGTTCATGCCTCTTTCCAACTCCAATAATTAGATGTATTGGTATATTTTGTATCTAGTCAGATAGTTATGCATAATGGATATCCATTTTCCAGATTTCTTTACTTTTTTAAAGATGATAAATCTCTTGAGAGTTTCCTGCCTCTTGTAGTTCAAACTTCGACGGTTTTTTTGGCAGGGGAGGACAGAGGATGGTTTGTAGAGCCATGTTTTGCTTGAATACAGGTATAGCCACATTAATAAATTAAAAAAAAAAAAAAAGGGGAGACCAGAGGAACAGCAACACAGTTAAAAGATCAAACTTAAAATGAAATATATGCTTGGGTTCATTTGGAGAGAGATATTTTTTTTTCTCAACCACATGGCAGGATTTATATCTTGGAATAACCTTTATTTGCTATTACTTACTTCAATTATATAGGAGAAAGTGTTCTTAAAGGCTTCAGGATAGTTTAGCTGCTTAGCTTAAGACTTTTTTCACATCCTTATATATTCTTCCTTTCATGTTAAAATATATAGTACAGACTCTTGGGTGCAATATTTCCTTTAGCAAAAGTACTTTGCGTGCAATGTAAAAAGTGAATAATGGCTGAAACGTTTTTCCAGTTTTTCCTTACATCATAGCCCAAATTCTGCATAGCCTTATGTTTTGCCTTCTTGATCAAAACTAAATTTTCCTTTATTTGTCCGTTTAAGACAGAAAATACATGCTTTTTTTTTGAGTGCCAGTTGCTAGTTCTGCTGTCTGTTTTTCCCTAAAAATGAAGGTTGTTTCCCTAGAACATATTCTGTGTACAATAGTCTTATCTGTCACTAAAGCTCTTCCTTTCCTAAAGAAAGTAATATTTGCAAAATACGGACAACATGAACATTAGTTTGTTATAAAATCGCAGGGGGTTTGTGTATT
>VYZW01041552.1:1580-25132 GCA_013401315.1 Balaeniceps rex
TTAAGGTAGGGGGAAAAAGTCACCAGTTCACCACATGAAATTTTTTTTTTTTTTTTTGTTATATTAGTATTTTACGAGCAACTTTAAAAGACAAATCAATCAATACACAGGATAAGACACAAGCGTATATTTAGAAAACGGTTGTTCTAGGAAAACCTAGTTTGGTTTTGATTTGAACCTTATGCGTAGTATTGTAATTGTATACAATTATTACTGTGTATTTCCTGCAAAAACTATAGGATTCCAAGTTTAAAAATCTGTAAAGCACAAGCACAAATTGCATATACTCACAGGTCAGCTTTATTCTACCANGCCTGAAAGTTATTTCTTGAATCTATTCTGACGATTTATTATGGTGGGGTTTATCACCCACTGGTTCACATCCTCTCAGAGGACCAGGCTTTTATATCACCTGTAAGTGATCATTCCATCAAGCAAGCAAACAACAGAAGGCTGAGTGGCACCTTTTTAATGAATACCAAAAGGAAATGCACAGCTAGATTCCTCACACACTGTCTTGAAGGCTTAGACTAACATGTTAGTAACAAAAAGAAATACAAGCTTGATGAGCTATTAAGGATTTTGGGAAAATGGAGATAAAAATCACGTTTAGTTTGCTATCTCAAGAACGTTTTGTGGAACAGAGCATCATGAAAGATAGTCAAAGATGGTCTTGTCGAGGTATCAGAAATGCACAGTGCTGAAGAATCTAAAACCTTAAAAGCAACTCAACTGAAGTTATATTGGTAACAAAATAGAAAATTACTCAGTCTACATTAAACTAGAGATCACCAAGAAGGGAAAGATTTGGATTTGGGGTATTTCAGAACAACAGTCATATCAATTCTAAGGTGTTCTGAGAAAAATAAATTCTTATCAGTTCAGAGAATATCCAGGTATCACAGGGACAACTGAAGGGATCTCTGGTTCTGTACCATAGTGGGCAGACAGTATTCTAAGGCTATGTCTTATTTACAAAGCTCTTTGCAAACACAGAGAACTTAACAGCTCAGAGGGCATAGCCTCCAACTTCACAGAATTTTGGCCGAGAGCCACAAGTGAAGAAAGTTGGATTAACCCTGAATGACTGGAAATCACGATACTGGAATTTTGCTGGCAATCAGCAATACTCAACTAGCAGCACTACAAGCCAAACTTATCTTAAAAAGGGATACCCTTTACTAGTAGAAATATTTGAGGCTGGACATGCAAAACTTAAAATTAGTTTTCACTATTAAAGAAAAAATAAGTTATTGCAAGTATGCCAGTTTCTTATTCTTGAAACCTGGTCTCTTCATGTTCTGCTATGTCCCATCTACACCAGTCTAGACTGCAGAGCTCTTTTCTGCCATCTGGCAGACAGAGAGAAAAAAACAACTTGAAAGATGATGGCTTATTTTCACACACAAAATATGCAGATACAGCTTCTTAATCAAGTCCTATTACATATTTGCTATCATCTCTAAATTGACGTGTAGCTTTTTGAATTGAATTGGGGAAATAAACTTTTCAAAATGCATATTTTAGTAAATCTTGTTGCCTTGTATAGAGACTGATGAGGCCAAACAATCAAAAATAGCAGTGCTGAATAATTTCATAATCCAGCTGCACTTAATTGAAATATATTTTACTGCCTGCTCATCTATTCAATTGATCCAGAGAGAAAAGAATATCGAAACACTTCTCCTCACATCAACCAGTAATGGAAATGTCACAAATTTTTATTTCTAGAACGTGGATTGGTATAGAGGGAAATAGCAGAAAGTTAAATTTGTCCTTGTCTGTGAAAATATTGGTTCTGCTAGTTCTCCTACACCAATCCATATGGCTCACCCTTTAGAAGAAGGACGCCATCCTGTGTAGCATTACTACTGAAATGCCAGATAACATTACTGTCCTGAAGTGCTGGTTTACAGTATACCTGGTATACTGCACCATCTTTTCCTTTTTCGCCCATTATGAATATTCTTAGGGGAGGAAGACTGGATAAACCAGGGCTATAATAGCCATCTTCCTTCATGTCTTCTCTGTCTTCATCTGATTAATCAATCAATGTTTGCACAGTGCTTTGAAAAACTCAAAGCACTATGTAAGTGTTAAGTCTTACTCATCTGCTGGCTGGAAGGGTAACTCTGAAGTCTGGATTGGCATAGTGCGAACTAGCAGAACCATAATTTACAGGTAAGAACAAATTTACCTTTCAGACTCATGACGAAGAGATCCACTTCATGTCACTCCCAAACAAGGAAGATCTGGTTCATCGCTTCCTGCTCCGGGAGATGACTTGGGAAGGTTTATCTGTGAGCAGCAGCTGCCTTCTCTGCAAGGTAAGTTGCAATCAGGAAGGTCCTTTTGACAGGGGCACCTAAAGGCTAAGTATCCCCACATGCCTGGCTGAACAAAGATGTCATGGGTTAAATAACTGGCTTCTAAAAGTTTTAGATGGCACCGACATTGCCATGATTTCAGACTTGAAACTTGAACCAGGATTTTAATGGCAAAGCAATGCTACCAGTTCCTGAAGCATAAGGATACTATGTTGATAGCTGGTGTGTGAACAGTACCCGCACTAAAGGTAATGCCACAGAAGACAACGTGCAAAACGGTTTAAAATTAAAAGTTCAAAGCAAAGCACTGCCACCTCGTGTAAAATCCTGGAAATGCTCCCTTAGAGCAAACGTTTTATTTATTTATTTAAATCACAAAAGAAACCAAAAGAATGAAAATATTTCAGTGCAGCATAAAATTAAACTGGAAGAAAGACTAAAAAACTCTTAACTTCAGAAAATGTGCATCTCGCTATCAACAGAGCGGAAAAGAATAATTACTATTAGTTGTGCATTAAATTGTACTTTAAGTAGTACTGACAAACGACTCAGCACTGTATTTGCTTTCATTTCTAGGAATGATTTCAGCTAATAAAAGCAAGTATAGAAAAAAGTAAAAACTGTTTAGAAGAAAATGAAATTGGAATGCAGGGTAGCAATGAGCACGTTGTACATTACTAAGCTATAACACAATATTAAAAGCATTAAATTAAGAGTTTTCCTCCTTACATCAGCTATGCTGTGTGTCTGATTAATGCAATGTGACAAAAAAAACCCCTGTAATTCTGGCTTTGTCACAGGCTTCCTACATTACATAAAGCAAAGCAGCTTCCCTACTTCAGCTTACCGAACTATAAAGTGGGCAGTTGTACTGTTGCTAGTGAGTTTCACTTAGTGTTACTCAATACTGAAGTCTGGAATGAAGGTAACAGGGAAGTACAAAAGCCACATTAAAAGCATCAAGAGACTTTGAAATTAATTCTTCTCATACAGAGAAAGAGACAGAGAGAACTTCAAGATTTAAGTGTTTTAATTCTAAAATGTAGCTGTTTTAAATTGAAGAGGAAATAACTCCTCAGGCAAGGAAAAAAAAAACAAAACCTGATCTGGGAAAATTACATCAGACTTGAAATACTGAAGCATGCCAGGTTATTACAGGGGGAAAAAAAAGAATCAAAAAATCAATAAGCCAAATCCCACATAACTCCCTTAAATTTTCTTTAATATTGATCCCAATGTTCCCTATCAAATATCCATACAGATATACCCAGTATAACCAGACATATATTTTATCTAATAACAAATTCAAGGGTAGATACGTCATAATTTTACTGTCAATTCAAAACTTTTGTTTTAAACAAAATAAGCTTTATGTATTCAATCCTGTGGACACACAAAAAATGTGCATGGAATACATAATATGGATGGTAAACAAACTTCAACTAACACAAACTTTTACGAATCAAAGCAATATAGTACACAGAAAACATAGCAATAATCTTTCCAGACAGACAAAGAGAGTATAGTTTCTTTTAATTATTAACAGAGAATGGAGAGAGAGAGAAGGATCTAAGAGACTACTAATGTGTTTTCAGATTCTGACTGGTTTAAAGAATATATTTTTCCAAGAAAAAACTACAGTAAAACTAAATGAAATCACACCCTTGTAATACTAAGTAATGTCCACCAAAGAAGTAGAAATCTCCAAAGGAGACTGCAGGAGTTGCATTTTACTTGTATAAAAAGAGGAAAACGGGGACAGAAAAGAAACAACATTCAGGCTTAGTAGCACAGTTGCCATGTAGCTTGTGAAAATTTTCAAGGTAAAATGTGAACATTAGTATTGTATCTGTTCACATTATTGCTGTACCATTCAACTTAATGAATGAAGCGGTAAGAAAAGAAGATATAACTCCTTTTAATATGGAATGTTATAGCACAATTTACAAGTGACCTAACTATTGTAGCTGTATCCTAATTAAGGATGCCATACATCATGAAGCATTTGTTGTTATAACAGCACAGCCCACATTATCAAACAATATGATTCGATATGTACTTATGAAATTACTTCTTATAGCACGTATGCAACTGTGAAAGCAAAGTGCAAACGTGCTTACTTAAGCACATGGAATTTGATACAAATTCACGAAGCTATACTAATGCAAGGCTCTCTTCTGGGCAACAGTTAAGACCTCTAAGCATAAAGGGTGCTATTCAGAAAGTGCCAACTGCCAAGAGCCCTCAACTCCTACTGATTTATGAGTTGACAGGGCTCGGCATGAATTCCAGAACTGGACAGAAAATATGTCTCTTCTCCCTTGTGGACAACTTCCACGAAACAAAATGTTTGTTTTGATTGCAATTTTCATCGGATAATTTTGAGCAAAATAAAACTTTCGTAAGAGATGGAACACTTCGGCTTCCCAAATTAAAAAAAGTACGCGAAGAAAACACGTTCTGTCAGAAAGCTTTTACTTAAGACACAGAAAGTACCGACAATTAAACAAGATCTAATAATTGGAATTTAACAAACACATTAAAGACAGATGCTGCTAAATATTTTCCTCATCCCCTAATCACATTCTTTAACAACTGAGGACTTTTTGTTTGGAATTTTTGTAACTCTAATAGAAAGAAAACCAACTTCTTTAATTTCAGATTTATAAAAAGCCTTCACTTTCCTCTATTTCTACTCTACCTGGCAGCATGACTGACAGGGAGAATTTGACTAAAAACTAAGAAAAAAAAATCCCAAATCCAAATATGTAACCAACAGATCAGTTCAACATAATGGAGCAAGCCTAACTCTATCTAAAAAGCCTTTTCTAACTTTTTCTAATATTGCATGACCTGGTTGGTTTGATACTCTGTAGTGCATTTGATGATTTTGCACCTTGAATGTGAGAAAAATAACTTCACAAGTATTTAAGAGTCCTCCTTTTACTTTTTTCTTTGTTTATGAGAGCATGTATGATGAGAGTAACTGATAGTGTTCAGAATGGTTTTAAAGGACAGATAAAAACAAACATACCTACCTAAGAAGTAGTCATACTAACACAGTTTACAATATAAGTTTCATAGTTTGTGCTGGGTTTGGCTGGGGTAGAGTTAATTTTCTTCCCAGTAGCTAGTATGGGGCTATGTTTTGGATCTGTGCTGGAAACAGTTTTGGTAACACAGGGATGTTCTAGTTACTGCTGAGCAGTGCTTACACAGAGTCAAGGCCTTTTCTGCTCCTCACCCACCCCACCAGCGAGCAGGCTGGGGGGGCACAAGAAGCTGGGAGGGGACACAGCTGGGACAGCTGACCCCAACTGACCCAAGGGATATCCCATACCATATGAGGTCATGCTCAGCATATAAAGCTGGGGGAAGAAGGAGTAATAGGGGGGACACATTCAGAGTGATGGTGTTTGTCTTCCCAAGTAACAGTTAACGCATGATGGAGCCCTGCTTTCCTGGAGATGGCTGAACACCTGCCTGCCATGGGAAGTAGTGAATGAATTCCTTGTTTTGCTTTGCTTGTGCACATGGCTTTTGCTTTACTTATGACACTGTCTTTATCTCAACCCACGAGTTTTCTCACTTTTACTCTTCTGATTCTCTCCCCCATCCCACCAGGGGGGAGTGAGCGAGCAGCTGTGGGGTGCTTAGTTGCCAGCTGGGGTTAAACCATGACAACAGTCCAAGGCCATGAAACATATTTGGATATGAATGTTTTGCAAAAATGAACTCAAGAATTAACATGGACTCACTCTCTCTCATGCACACACACAAAAGGATAGCACATATTGAAAAATACTTACATGTTTAAAACAGGTAACAGGAGCTGCTGTAAAGCTATTGCTATTGATGTAGTTACCCCAGCTGAAACCTTCCACAGGGACAGCTGCTAAGAGAAAGTTATTTTATTTAGGAAGCTGCTAATGAGTCACAAATCTTGTATCATCAAGAATTTGTTTCAGCTCTGCTTATAGACCATTACCTGCTTTAGTCTTTGCCTGGTTTTGTAAAGTTGCTTGGTACTGAGCATATGCTGCTAACTTAGCCACTAAGGGTTGTTTTTGTAGAACTTTAGCCTTCTTTGTTGGAGGTTTACCCTAAAACAAAAAAAGCTAAGTAAATACAGTCTTTCCAAACTCCCATCAGGAAATTTCCATAGGTCTGTTGCATATCTCTGGCACATTTAACTAAAATTAGAACAACACAGAATGGAAGTTGACTAAGTATCACAAAACTACATTAATATTAAATAAATTTAAAAACCAGTAGCAAAGAAATGTCCAAAAGATGACTTTTGTACTAGTATTCCAACTTGAACAGCATTATAGATTCATTGTTGTTTACCTGAAAAAAAGATATCTTTTAAAAACAGGTCAAAAAGAAGAACTTTTAATCTAATTTATATCAATGCAATTTCTTGGCATCAGTTGCAATGAATTTGAGATACGATATAATGATATTTCCTGACATTTCTCTCTCTTTTCTTGAATGTTACAAATATATCTTCATGATTATTTGATTAACATTTTAAGTGAACAGACCAAAACCCATTTTGCAAATCTATATAGTTAAGAAAACTCTCAAAAACAAAACACGACAATGCTAAATAAACCTTTATGCTTTCTAAAACCAGAAAGTATCTTGGGTATGAGATGCATGGAATTTCAAGTCACTACATATGCAGAGTGAAGATTTTTCCTGATCTTTTTCTTGCAGAAGGGCCACTGCAGCAGAAATGAAATAAGGAGTCAGTATTCTCTGGAATTTGCTCTGCTGAGCAAAGTAATTTGTTCATGACTGATACAGTTTTGAGTTTTGCCTTACAAAATCACTCGTGAAAATTTCAATGTGTTAAGAAACTTGACTTATCTTAAAACATCATGCAAGTTTTACAAATGTACATGTTTTACACCCACAGACTATAATAAGTATATAAAGAAAATGGTGTCTGTACCGCTACCTGAAGTCTGGCCAGAATGCTGGCCTTCTTGGAGTTCGATGAGTAGCTTCTAGAGCATGACACACTGCAGAAGCGTTTTGTTTTAGAGTAAAAAGCGTCACGGACACCAACCATGCCACACATCTCACATGTAGCTAATCAGAGGAGAGAAAAAGCCAAATGTTAAGTGTAATAAAGACCTCAGTAAAAATTCCGAACAAAGATGACATAAGGAAGGTCCTGTAGGTGGCACCACCAAACAGTTTCTTAGGGTTTGACCCTGAAGAGAATTGCACAGAAAAATAACTTAAGACCACCACCACAAATGTCAGTGAAACACTAAGAACCTCAAGTTCATTGGTGAAAGAGTGCTTCCTTTCTGCTCCCTATTAATTCTACCACTGGTAGAAGTGAATGACCCAACTAAATCAGCTAAAGCAGATTTCTGTGTTTTCATGGTTGTCAAGGAAAGGTCTGCTTTAAATCTGTGCCTGCCAATCTTGGTTTCCCCTGAATGTTTAATACTTCCGACCTGAAATAAAACCAGATCTCTTTTCTGAATCATAAATTAGTATACCAAACGTACCCTAGCCCACCAATATTCTCTTCTAGCTTTAGAGGTTGACAGCATCACCCACTGAGTTGTTCCATAAGAGTTTGTGACCAACTTATGCCAATGAGGCAATACCAAGATTCTACCCAGAGAGAGCTCTACTAATCACTAATGATTTTGGCTAAAATATTTTTTCCCTGATGATAAAAGCAATCCTCCCTTTTTATATTTTTTTCCAGTATACTCTAGCTCACAGCTAGTGGGTAGTGAACAGGTATACACTGACAGACTTTATACAGTAGCAGTAATGAAGTTTTCCTAATATAGGAAGAAACATATTTTAATATATTGTATACATAACATACAGGGTAAAGAGAATATATGCCCAAGTGTAGAGAGAACACACTGACGTTTTCCTCAAAGCTCAAAGAATAAAACCAATGTACATGAGAACATACACAAGAACATACACATGCACGCGCATATATACACAAACGCACATTTGATGGGAGGGCAGATGTTCCCATACTACTTCTTTCCTGACAGCAGGATTCAAAGATCTATCCTATTCCAGTTTAGCAAAACCCAGCCAATTCCCCCCTCCCAAAACAAACCAACGCCAACCCTTCAGCTGTTTTGGTGCCTTTTCAGTCAGGACCAACATTTGGGATTGGACCCTCACAACACAGGCTAAAAAACATAAATATCAAACTCTTTGTATCCATGCACCACATTCTTACCCATGCCAGATTTGCCATCTGGATAAGTATAAACCTGTCCATTGTTCTTTATAATTGGGAGACTGGATGGCAAAGGAGCAACCTCCTCCTCGCTCTCATCTGAACTGGAGCTGCTGCTGGTGTCCTCACTACAACTATCATAACCGTCAAACATCCCGAAAGAATCACGTCTTTTCCTTTCTGCTCGTGAAGTATGTTCTGTCTAAAAATTAAAAACAAACAAACAACAAAAACCCCAAAGAATAGCAGAGCATTCTGAATGCAAATCTTTCAAAGTCAAGCTTAAAAAGTTTCAAAGGTCAAAGTCAGCCTTCAAAAGTAGATGTACTAACAAACTGCTCTATCAGTAGAGAGATATGAGCCATACATTGCCAATTAAATTAGTACTGGTATAGTCAAAACTAGACAGTTTTTGGTATTGTGATACACAGGAAGAAAAATCTATCTCACGATCCACTGAGAATACACAGTAGCAGTCCATACACTTCTTTTGCTTGGTATCTTCAGAGTTCATTAAACCTGATGTGCTGAATAATGACAGCCACACAGATCTTATATGCAAATGAGCACATTCCAGATGGCTGCAGCCAATTTCACTAAAATTCATTCATTTGAGAAAGCTGGGCAGAGAAAAGACAGTTCAACCAAGAGGGCACTTATTCTACAGGAACAGAAACGAGAGTCTATCTCTGCTCTCATTGGTTTGTGGGGTTATCGATAAATCACTCAGCTTCCCTATGACTCAGTTTCTCACATGTGAAACAGGAATACCTCTCTACCTCACAGGGATGTTCTGAGGATTAATACATTAACAATTATGAAGAGCTTAGTTACTATGGCAATAGGGTCTGTACAAGTGCTAAAAGATAGAAAGGTGACTAATTTGCCACTGTCATATACGAAAACTTGTTACATAATAGAGTTTTCCTAGAACGAAAAAATCTGAGGTCAAATAAAAACATGCAATTTTGAAGAACACGTAACAGTTAAGCAATTTCCAGCAAAGACATTAAAGAAGTATAAACAATAGATTAACATGTCTTTTTTCTGATGCACAGCCAATACATGCACTTTAATACAGTGACAATTTTCACTTTATTAATTATCTTACACAGCTCTACTGAAACAAGGCTACTGCTATGCAAGCTGCCCTCATTAAGCTTTAAAAAAAAAAATATCAAAGTATTTCCATCATCCTTAACAGTATCTACTAAGTTTGAGAGGAAATAACAGATAAAGAGAAGACAAAGAAAAATTCTACAATAGAAGCACAAGTTAGGAGAATGAAATACAGCCAAGAAAACAGGAAAAAAAAAAAAATATTAAGAGAGCCTTTCCCTCCACTTCCTTTTCCAAGAGCTATTTTATATAAAAGTCATTGCAGACAGAAAAATAATATGTGATTGGACTTTTCCTTCTTAAATTGCTTTTGGATTCAAAGCTTTAAGATTTCAGCACAGTAATTCCCCAAATCCCTTTCCTAGAGAGTATATGCCTGAACATCTTTATTGTTGGATCTCATCCGAGCCTTTTTCTGCCATGCTATCCCTTTATTATAATATTCTCTATTCTCCTTTGCAGTCTGACTAAATCCTATTATGGAAGGATTTCCCTATAGTTAAAAGGGAAAACTGATTTCCACACTGACCCAATCCTAGCATCCAATTAACAAAAAAAACCAAACAAAACACACTAAGCACAAAAGGTTATGCAACAAGGTAAACAAATTTAAAACACTTAAAGCATCTCTGAAACAAAACAAAGTCAGTGTAATGTTAATTATGCACACATTCCTCAGCCAACAATTCAAAATTATATTAAAACCAATCAAAACTTAGGATAGGGCGTAACTTGACAACTCCTTGAAGGAGCTGACATCTGCCTGCAGTAGCTAGGGTAACAGTCACAATCATTAGAGGAAACGCTGAGCGACGGCAGAACAAAACCTAGGCCTGACCTGCACGGGTAACAAGTCTTACCTGTACACTATTACTGGTGCTATTAGCCACCAAGATGCAAGATCAGTTATTTGTTTGTGTGTGCACGTGTGGGTAGATTAAGGCAGAAGTTGAGCACAACGTTGCCATGGATACAGTGTTCTGCGAACATTGCCAGTAATTTACAGATCAGAACACGAAGACTAGTCATCTTCCTCAAGATTTCACAAACTCCTTAATGCCTCACAATATTTAACTTTCCTTGACCACAGTCTCCACTAAGAAATAAAATGCAATACCATATTAACCATTCACAACAGTAATATCAGAACAGCATCATGCCTTCTAGTATTATGGATAGGTACTAGTGGTGTTTCAGAGCCCACGGGCAGGATCTCCTTCCTCAGTCACCCTCCACAAGTCAGCTGATCTGATTTCACTAAGAGATTAGGGCCTTCTCCCACATAAAGGAGGACTTCAACCCTTTAGTGGAGGCTGCAGTACAAGGTAGTCTCGGGACACCCCTTTTCCATTCCAGACTGGAGAACTCTGGACCCACAGAGCAGTTCTGCTTTGCCCAGTACTTTGCTGGCAGAGGTCTGAAATGCTGCAGCAGCTCAGAAGGAAGAGAAGTGCAGCCCATTCCCAGTCCCTCCAACTCTCAATGCTACAGTACAGAAACTCTCCCACAGCAAGGGAAGGTGAAAGAAGAAATGGGAGGTTGGAAGCAAGATGAAGGACCAGTGGCACAGAAGGGAAGACAGGCTGCTCTAGGCAAGTTGAAGCATGGTGCAAGATTACAATTGCAGATACCACAATAGCACAGTTGGCTTTTTTTTTTTGGTTCCTCTTTTGCATCACATATATTTAGAACATCAGTATCACTGCCAAGCTCTCTTTGCCAAAATATCCACAGATGAGAAAAAAAATATTCCCACTTTCTATATGGAAAGTTGGGCCCTCTACTAAGAAAATCATTCTTCAACATTATACAGGCTCCTAAATAGCAATCATCAAGTTTGTTGAGTTTAACTACACTGTCAAAACAAGTCTCATATATCACCTTTCCATTTACTTGAACTGGGACAATTTGGCCAACTATAAAGTTATGAGCAATTCAAAACAGCAGCTTTGCTTATTGTTTTAAAATTATACTGTAGTTTTTATAAAACATTTTCATCCAAGCTTTTGCCAGAAGATGACCACATTTGCCAGATAATTTACGTAGGACGTTCTTAATGTTTTATGGTTGTTATCTGGATTGTAATTCTGAGGAAACTACTCAAAATATGTTTTGTGAGACTTGGAAAAGGTACGGTTTTGCAACAAAAAAAATACAATGTGCGCAGAAGTAGGTAGAAGTTACGAAAGACGATATGCAAACACCTATGCTGGAATTTTGCTAGAGCAGATCAAAACACTTCTATTTTGATAATAAAAACCACTAAGGTTCTTTTTAACCCATGTTGAGAGACAGCATTTGCAGAAACAAATGAACAACACGTGGAATCTCTTTTAACTCTTCCTGCAGAACTTAGAGGTTGTATTCTTTTGCAAACCCCGTCTAACATCTGAAACAGAAAAAAGCTGGGGTACAACTCTGAACTCAAAGGTCAAAAATGGCACCCTTACAAAAAGGACAATATATGCCTCCAACAGAACCATAACTGAGATAAAGCAGCTGCTTTGGGAACAGCAGCAGCCTGCAATTCCTGCTGAGTTCTTGCAAGTGATGAGCAGCAGTGTGCCTTATCAGCTGATTAGCAATATCTTGTCTGTCTGACCAAAAAGCACCTAACCATGGTAGCTGCAGGACCTCTATGAATGGAAGCCTCAGAAAGAACAGCTTATTACCCTGCACGGTTTTTGTCACTGAATTTTGAGACGCTGTCCATGAGAATGCAGTCCTTCACCCAAAAAAGCCACCAGCGACTAACAGTAGTACTAACTTGATCTAACAATTACAACCATAGTAAGAACAATCCATGTTTCACAACATAGGCATACAAGAAAAAAAGTTTCCTACTTGTAGAAGCTGGATTTAACACTAAAAATCATGCTGAGGAGGTTGTCTTTTCCTCAAAACTGAACGAGATCAGTGTTCTTCACCTTCTAAGAAATGAGGGAATAGCATCCTGCCTATCTGCAAAACATGCTTTGAGCAAGAGTATGGCTTACTATAGAACTTAGAACCTTGTAGTTGGTTAATACCAAAAGAGCAGTAGCTTAAGTTAACTCCACCACTAAGAAAGAGTATACCAGTACATTAAGCAGAAGCAATGCACAAACAAAAGAACAAGACAAACTTTTAGGCATACTGGCTAAGGCTTATTTTCCTAATGAGATTACCAGTTCCTCAACAGAAAAAGTCTAGGGTAAGTGGGACTGGCAAATAAGCCTGTACGACTATTTGCTTGGGGGTTTTCTTGCATGCTTTTCTTTATTGAAGGGATGGGTGGAGAAAGGAACTCTTAAGAACTGCTTTCTTATTCTGCCCAACTTCCCATTTTCCTGTTCTTCCTCTCCTCCCTGTGAGTACTTGGCAACAATGTATTTTTAAGAAATACTCTTAATTAACCATTACACAAGGCAACTGGTACAATAAAAGAATATAGTTAAGGAAACCAGTTTCCCTAAAAGCAGAATGGCAACTCTAAACAAATATGAAAAATAACTAGCTTCTCACTCTCTTAAGGTATAGTATAATATACATACAGTTGAATTTGGTCAGCACATTATAGCATACATTCTTTGAGCGTAACAGCTACTCTTTCAGCATAAAAAGTTGGTCATGAAGGGTAAACAATGCATGGACAAAACCCAAAATAAAACTATTTAATGTTAATTAGACATCAAATACTCACTCAGGAAATTGTTTTAGTGTCTTGATAAAGACTATGCTCAAGTATTGGCAAAACTTATGAGAAAATGTTTTGAACGTGAAAACTTGCTACAAAAAATACCCCATGATTAAGTAACCAAACTTCTTGCCCCCAAGTAAGTGCATCCTGGCCAAAGAAGGATGATCCAGAACAGTCACAGAAAGGTTTCAAACCAATCAAAATGGTTGCTGTTAGTACTGAATCAATTTGGTGCTTGAATTCAGAAAGGTAGCAATTTAGAGCTTGGAGTACAAGAGCTGTAGCTTAACAAAGGCCTGCCAGCACCTATACAGATAGGCATCACTTTCTATACACAGATCTAACCCCCAGAAACATGACAGAAGTATGGACAGATGGTATTTGAGGCCAAGGTCAGCAATGAGGTCACCACAACCTTCAAGCCAAGGGTCTGTGACAGGACACATTTACTTTAATCACATATCCTTAACAGATCATGCATTTCCCATAGTGTATTTCCAAGCTGGTATTAAATTTGATGCACAGCTTTTGTTTTCAAAAATTCATTAATGTTTTACGCTACAAGCTTAGTTTTAGCTCTGGATGTTAGCATTAAGGAAAAAAGATGATGGAACTAATTTATTACAACTCTTCTGAATGTAAGCTGGCCAAAATAATTTACTGTAGTAATACTAGCTTGCCCCCTGTGGAACTGAAGTCTAATTGTGCCTCATAGCATGACAAAAAAAGAAAATTCAAACATGGTACCAATTTAAAGAAAACATACTTTCAGCTTTCATTAAAAACAAACAAACAAAAAACCCCCAAAGCTAAACATCTTGGGATTCCTGGAAATCAGAACCAACCAAACTTACTTTTTTTTATATAAGCAACTCACCTCTATCTGGAAATGTGCCTTCCACTCTTATTATAAGTAAAATCTCTGCTGGAAAATTACAGAAATGTTTTTTCCTGTCTCTTCATTTGCTATGTATGACAGCATTTTGTCTGAAGCCAGTTTCTGCTGTTTGCCAATGGTTTTGTCCATAGCCTCTTCCCCAGGGGGTTTCACACAAGAGGGGAGACTCTTTCATAAAAAAATATATCAAATTAGCAGGCAATTTTGGAGGGGGTGTGTGATGATTAATATGTGAAATATCCGAGTTTTGAGAAAACTGAAAATCTGTTACAAACTCCATTATGTTTCTACAAAGACCTTACAGAAGAATCTGGAAGAGGCAAATATTTCACTTGAAACACTATGTTACCATTAAAAAAAAAAAAAAAAATCAATTTAAATGTAAAAAAAACCCCACCCCCAAAAACCCAACACCAACCCAAAACCAAAGTCTTCAACACCTGAATTCATTCCATGTGCTCAGAGCCAGATTCAGCAAAATATCACACATGCCCAGAGGGTACTGACTTACCTGAGAAATGAAGGTATGCAGTAGTAGTTTGCAGAAGGTATCAAAAGCCTTGCAAAATTAAATCAAATTTTAGAAGGTAAGAAAAATGAAAGCCAACGAGAGGGAACTTTTGTACATATTTTCATTACTGCCATGGTCATCTAGAACTTTAAGGAACCACAATGAAGAGAATTCTTACTTTCAGTCTACAATCCTTTTGCACATGCACAAGCCTACACACTCTCAAGAACACCACCTAAACTATTCTTGTGGCATAAACAATAACTTCCACATAGGAGAGTATATACCTCTGCTATGTTTCCCTATAGCTTACATTAAACACTTCCTCAAAATGATCCCTAGGCAGAAGCAACGAGTAAAGACTTGACCTAACCTATCAAGTTTGATTACTTTTTTTAAAGGGATACATTGGTTTAGTTCCCATTTAATGTTCCAGATTAGACTCTCTCATAGCCTTTTTATTCCATTCAAGTCGAAATCGGACTGTTATAAAAGAACACAACAAACAAGTAAGTAAATGCAGGTTCTCAAACCTGCAAAATAATCTTGATTTAAAATACATAAGACTGCCCTGCAGCTTTCAGTTTTAACTGGTGTTAGATGTGGAAAAAAATCACAAGGGCTGCCACCCACGTTTTAAATCGTTATTTTAAAATTAATTACTTTTTCACACGCAGTAGTTTCTACCATAATCAGCACATGCTTTGCAGTAGGATTTTTTTTTTAAAGCCACACCGGACAGAAATTGCTATGCTTTAAAACATTTCCAGCAACAACCTGAAACTGGTTTCACGGGTTTACGGCTCTTCCCATTAAGAACAAAGTCACAATATAAACAGTCATAAAAATTATGTAGAGGGGGGAACTGGATGCAAAGAATCCAAATCTTTTGAAGTGCTAGTATTAAAGAATACTCTACAGCACTTAAAATGAGCACGACTGGAAAATTAAACCTTAAAGCCTTTAACGACAAGAGGAAGTTGCTGAAAAACCAGCACTTGAGCGGACCACTATGAGAATGCGTATCCGAGTACGCCTGTATCGCTCAGTACGAGATAATCTGAAACTTTTTACTACCGATCCTGACTGCCGGCAGGAAGAAGAAGGGGAGGAAGGAAAAAAAAAACCAAACCCAAACCAACCCGACCCCAACACAGCCCGGGAAGGCCGGGGCAGAGCGCAGGGCTCCGCCAGCAGATGGGATCACAACAAAGGGGGATCCGCCGCTGTCCGCCTCCACGTGCCCGCGGCTCCCCCGCGGGTGACAGGCTCCGCAGGGCTGCCCGCGCCCCCCCCGCGGCGCCCCCCCGCGGCTCCCCCCGCCGCCGAGGGCCCCTCCGCCTCNCTCCGCTCACACAGGTGCGGCGGCCGGCCTCCCCCAGCACAGAGGGGGACTGCTCAGCCCCCAGTCCCCCACCCCGCCGCCTGCCCCAGCTGCCCCCCGCGCCCTGCCCCGCCGCTCCCCTCAGGCGCCGGGGCCCCTGCTTGCCCCCTCAGCGGGGCAGCCCCCGCCGCGGCTGCAGCCTCCCCCGGGCTGTGGTACTCACCAGGTCCTTTGTGTTTTCCATCAGGCCCTCATGGGCAGGAGACGCCCGCTGCCTCTGCCCCCTCCCCTCGGCTCGGCCCCCTCCGCCTGCCGCCTCCCCCTGCGAGGGGCCGGGCCCGGCGGGGCAGGAGGCGGCCTGGAAAGTTCAGCCTCTCACTCAGCCGGAGACAGAAACCCAACTCCCTGCGCCGGAACATCAACAACATTAGCATAGCGCCTCTGCGCAGGCGCGGCGCCCGGCCCACCGCGCGCCCTCATTGGGCTCCCAGCTGTTTGGGGCTTCCTCGCTCGCCGTACCCCCTCTGGGGGAAACCATTCGGAAATGGAGGGGAGGGGGAGGCCGGCGCCAGAGCAGAGGCTGGGAGATAAAAGCAGCCCTGCCGCGGCTCGTTTTGCCTTTCGGCGGATGGCGGCACGCGCTGGGCGGCCGCTGGGCCGCCGGCGAGGGGCGGCTGTTGTCACACGGTGCGCGGAGCCCCTCCGGGTGCGCAATGGAGCGGCCCAGCCGCGCGCCGCGTCACGTGGAACACGGAGTGGGTGGGGGGGGAGGGGGGAAAGGAAGGCAAAGAAAGGAGGTCACGTGACAGTGTCTCGAGGCCGGGGAGCGTGGCCGGGTGACGTAATGAGGGACAGGGGCGCGAGCCTATCACGTCCGGGGGCGGGGCGAGGAAGGCGATATAAGAGGTCACGTGCCCAGCGTGCATACCTTCCGGTTCCGGCGGGCGGCGGCGCTGTGAGGAGCGATGCAGCCTGTAGCGGGGGCGTCTCGCCCGGGCCTGACGACGACAACGAAGACGAAGACGACGACGACGAAGAAGAAGAAGAAGATGAAAATGACGAAAACGAAGAAAATAGTGAAGCAGCTCCAGCCGCACGCGGAGGTGGCGGTGGCTGAGCGGGCGGCGGCAGAGCAGGCGGTGGAGGAGGCGGCTCGCCGCGCCCGGCACTTGAAGGCGCTCTCCCGCGTGTCGGGCGCCGAGCGGGAGCTGGAGGAGCTGGTGTTCGGTGACAGCCTCAACGTGGAGGAGGACGAGCTGCTGCAGCGCCTGGCCGGCCCCCCGCGGGTAGGGCTCGGGGCCCGCGGGTGGCTCCCGCCCCACGGCCTGTCCTCAGGCCCGGACCCCGGCGGAGGGGAGCGCGGGGAGGCGGCGCTTTCTGTGGCCCCGAGCAGGGGCTGGTGCTGGCTGCGGCTCCTTACCCCTGCCTGTTCCCTGCCGCCGTGTCTGTCACCTCCCTCCCTGATCCGTGGCTGGGCTAAAATGGCCTGTTTGGTTGTTTTCAGCTTAATGCTGCACAGAGGAAAAGTCTCCAGAAAGATTCCAGCGATTCGGAAGTAGAAAATGAAGCAAAAGGTAAATTGTTGTCTAAAAAGCCAGCCTGGGTGGATGAAGATGATGAAGCCGAGGAAAAGTAAGTTCAAGTTTACAGGTAGGAATTACGTGTCACACTTAAGAGTGACTGTAAGTGGCTTCAGTTTGAATGATCTTCATGTTCTGTGTGTTTGTTTCCTCTAGTGTTGATATGACTCATAGGTATAGGAAAGATTTCATGAAAAGTGATGCTGAGAAGATACTTACTAAGAAAAAGCTAAAAAGAAGACTTGAAGAACAGTGAGTTTCATCATTGTTTTTGTGGTTGACTTTATTAAGATGAGATGAGACACATTTATGTGACGTTCAAGGTCACTTCCCTCTGTGCCTACTGTATTCATGTGGCCTGTTTAAAGCTAGTGCTTCTTACAGTATTTGCAGTATTTTTAATTCCAAAATAGCGCTAAGAATAGTAGATAAAATGTGCATTAGCATTGTCTAGACTAATTTGTTTAATACTTTTTTTAGTAGAGGTGCACAAGCTAATTTGTCTTCTGGGGAGTTATACCAGAAACTTTTTACAGTGATGCATTGCTTTGTCAATGGGATGATGGAAGATGCTAGCTTAGTATAGTATATAAGAATGAGCTGAAATGTGAATATAGTCAGATAGCAAAGCAGAACTTCAGATGTGTTTGGGTTGTCTTGGTATTAGCATGTATAGTTCCAAAGAACAGTGCTTTAATGTTTGGTATTGATTTTGCTTTAGTTTTACGTTTAGGAAGTCAGCAAAACACAGAAAGCTGAGTGAAACTTTAAAAAACTTGCATAGTGTCCTAAGTGCAAGCAATCTTGCAAAATTGTGACTGTATGTCTTGTAAGTACTTAGCGCGCAGAAGGGAATTACTTTCTCAAAAAAGTTGCAATTTTTTTTTTTTCCTCTTCCCCTCACCCTTCTCTTGCTAGGTTTCAGAGAGCTATGGGAGGAGTTCCTGCCTGGGCTGATTTAGAAAACAGGAAGAAATCCAAAAGGACTGCAAGTGATAGTAAATAAATCCATTACTATTCTAATAAGTGTTTCTGTGTTTCCCTATTCAGCTTCTTAGAAAATAATTATTTTTGATGTTTTCTTAGTTTCGGTTGTGTGATAATATGCTGGATGTCAGCTTTATTCCTTCCTTCAGTGTGCTTTGATTTAATTTGTTTCTGTAAGGAATTTGTAAGTTTTGTTGTGGGAGTGTTTGTGGAATTAGCCTTTTCAAGGTGCTTTGTCTTAATTAGGTGACAGTGATGAAGATGATGATCTGCTATGCAGGACTGGCAATTTCATATCAAACTCAGAGTCCCTGCCAAGAGGTATTCTGAAGGTAAAGGCAAGCCTATCTTTCCACCTCAGTTTGACCCATATGCACACTTTGACTTCTGTGTTACTCTTTGAGCAGTAAAACTAGTAATCATATGAATGTGTTCTGTGTCTCTGTAACTGGAAACTCCTAACAAGTAAACAGTTGGACAAATTGGATAGTTAGCATCATGAAAGTGTGAAAAAAGAAATTGACATGTATTGTTTGACATAAGAATTAGTTCATGTACTTGAAAGTAGCATCTTGTAGTAGGGTTTTAGTTTCTTCATAGGAAGGATGGAATTCTCCCACAACTTTGAGGCTACTGAAATGGTCTTCGAGAAGCCTTAAATGAATGTTTCTTACACTGTCTCTTCTACAGCTGTTTCAGATGAGTCAGAATGCAACTGATTTTACATAGACTGTTAATTTCAAAGTCAGCAGAAAGGCTAACTAGTTTATCTTAAGTCTACACTGCTGCATGAAAGCAGCTTACCAAACTTACTGTGCCTATGTTTTGCTTATGTCATGCTGTCTAAAAGTTCATCATAGGGTTTGAGATCTCGCTCTTGTAGAATAAAGAGCTATTCAATTGGCTGTTCATCAGCATAAGCGAAACTACGGAAGTTGTATTTTCTTTTTTAAACTGCTTGATCTGTGTTCTAGATGAGCACCTGCTTGCCTGCTAATCAGGAGCGTTTTGCTAATGGAAAACTGGCAACTGTGCAGTTTCATCCATCCGCTCAAGTAGTCATGACTGCTGGACACGATCGATCTGTGTCACTCTTTCAGGTGAAGAATTTCAATCTATGCTATGTAAATGGCCACTAATACGGAATCTTTTTTTATAAGTACACCTGAGATAGCCTGGAATGATAAACTTTCTTTTCTCTCTTCCTGTGATGGGGTGCTCACAGGGATTGTAATGTCTGTGGTTACAGTGGAATTTGCTTGGTTGAAGGCATCTTGTTGGAAGCAGTTTCCATCTATGACTTCATGCCAACCGGGTACACAGTATAGGCAAACTTAGTTGTATCAGAGTTTTTAGTTGAAGATTTGTTTTTAAAAATGTTTGGTTTTAAGGTTTGCAGTGATGAGGACTAATGAGACTTTTTTTTTCTTAAGTTGTTTGTAAAGCCTGTAGTGTGGGGAGCAGTCCACTTTAAAACTGTAATATTGCTGTGAAATCATTTTGGAGGTGGAGAGACTGTACTGCAGCAGGAAGCTACTCATCCTAGGATACTCCCATCCTGTGCCTCTGAAAACTAAAGATCGTAACTCTATTTAGGAACTTTCAACATGGCCCAGTATCAGTGAAATGGTCAAAGACACAAGTCAAATTCGACACTCCCTCAGGGCTGCAGGAAAGAACAGTGTGAAGCCAGTGTTCCCGTTCCGAAAAGCACAATACAAGTGATTATTTGAACAAAGCATGGGCAAGATAGGGAAGGGTAAGGGGTGTGAAGTATATCCAGGAAGGCTGGGAGTGCCTGATATGTAGGGTGAGGAGCCAAGAGGCAGGTTATTTGTAGATTGGGAAGAGAGGAGGAAGTTAATGCTTCAAACTGGTGTACCTCTTGCTGTTTAAGTCTCTTGTACTGGCTAGTTGATAGGGATTTTCTATGTAAAAGTATTTGGTATGTTCCTTAATATGATAATCTCTTTTTTTTTTTTTGAAGGTTGATGGTATAAGGAATCCAAGAATACAGAGCATCTATTTAGAGAGTTTTCCAATTTATAAGGCTTGTTTCAGTGTTGATGGAGAACAAGTTATAGCCACTGGTACTCACCATAAAATGTTCTTCGTGTATGACATGATGAGTGGAAGTATTATTCCTATACAGAAAGTAAGAGGTATGTTTTATAGTGCTGTAAGTGTCTGGGCATAGTTGAAGATGTCCCAAATAGAGATGGCATATGATTTTGCTTTAAAAGGAAGTGCAGTGAATTGTCGGAGGTTGTATTT
Source organism: Balaeniceps rex (assembly GCA_013401315.1). Lineage (NCBI taxonomy): Eukaryota > Metazoa > Chordata > Aves > Pelecaniformes > Balaenicipitidae > Balaeniceps > Balaeniceps rex. The sequence goes on from VYZW01041552.1 coordinate 22,518, forward strand.
TTAACTTGTCTTCAGGGATCTTTACTTGAGTACCTTTAGCTTTACTTTGTCTGGGATATTAAAAGTTAATTGTCACACATAAACAAGGTTGAGTTGTAGCTTTACTGTGACAGCGTATTACAGAAATGAAAAGCTGAAGTGGAGTCAGGTCTTGTTCATATTCATCATACCTCTGAATGTTGAGGAAAAAGAATAAATTATGTCAATTTGAAATTCTGACTCTTTTTAAAGGTGTGGAGGAAAGATTTCTGAGAAGCTTTGAAGTCTCTCCAGATGGGTCATTTATGCTTCTAACTGGAACTTCAGGTTACCTTCACTTGTTGTCAATGAAGGTAGTTTCTCTTCATGGTTCATGTAGCTTTGGTTTCTGGGTACCGTTTTCCTTCTGATTCTGCTTGCTTATATTTTATCTGGAAAGCAATCTAGCTTTCAGTTGAAACAAAGGTATGACGCATACTGTGATAGCCTTCAAAAATGAGCTGCTGAATCAACTAGCTGTAGCTTTAGAAAATTATTGTGGGGTGTCTGAGAATTTTTTTCTGACTATGCAGTCCTCTTTGGGACTGGTGGAGCTAAGGCCAGAGTTTCATGAATTTTTAAGCTGTCACTGGAAAAAATATGTCAATGTTATATTTCAGCTGATGGCACAAACATTGTGCTGGCAAAAGAAATGGCCTCAGCATGGAAACAGGCATCTGAGGGCGGAAGAAATATAGGACTGCTCTTTTGGGAATAGCACTAGTGCATGCTGTTGTACTGTGTTCATGAATCATGCCCATCTACTGTGATTCATGATTCATAATGCATATAGAATTGTTTCAGTTAAATTTTAAAATGCTATATGGTGGTGGCTGGGTTTGTTTTAAATTTTTACTAGGAAAAATACTTTTTAAAAAGAAAGTTCAGTTCTGCTATATAATGAAGACCCTCCAGCGAGGGAGCAAACGAGTGTTTATTGAACTAGCTGTAGTTGTGCAATAATAAGTTGGTCATGGACTCGTGAGCATCGGCTTGTGCTCTGCTCTGTAGGCGCTGAAAATGTTGATGCTGTTCTTTTAATGTCAGTGTAGCTAACTTAAGATTTTTGTGGGACAGCAGTATGAAAAAAACTTTCCTACAGATTTTTGGCAGTCATTGTCACCATTGTTGTTCTTCATCCCATAGACAAAGGAACTAATTAGCACTATGAAGGTAAATGGAAGATGCGCTGCATCTGCTTTCACTCCAGACAGCAGTAAAATATATAGCTATTCAAGTAAGTATTCTCTCTAACAGCACTAATCATAATTCCATTTAAATTGCATAAATTTTAATAAGTCATTTATTATTTCACAAAGATAATTAAAAGACTTTATGCCAGTATCTGGCCTAAAAATATAACCAAGTGATCAATCATTAAAGAATGGAATTAACTATTTTAGTATGCCTCTAGTTGTTTTTTTTAAAAATACCTTATATTTGATAGTTGTAAATGAGCTAATAGTTGTCATCTAGTGAAATTTATTTTAACAAAATAGGCAAACAATGTGTTCTGGATATATGGTTTCTATAATCTTCTACTTTATTCTGCAACCAGAGGAAGGCGAAGTTTTCATTTGGGATGTGAGAAGCAGGAAGTGTCTACACAAATTTGAAGATGAAGGTTCTTTGGAAGGAAAGTGCATCACTGTTTCAAAAAATAACCAGTATGTGGCATGTGGGTAGGTGACTTGGATTTGACAACTTCTTCCTATCATTTTGAAGTTCTTCAGTAAACTTATTGGTGGCTGGTGAGCATGTAGGAACATGAAATAAGTTTGGTTTTAATGAGGTTAGAGTAGAGGTGAATAGATGAATGTTGCCTGTTTTGTGATAATAATTTGATTTGTTCCATCTATATCTAAAATACCATAACACACTTAATACCAGTATCACTCCTAATGAATTAGTGTTGCCATACATGGATTTAGCAGTTAATTTTGAAATCATACTGACTGAAATAATAAATTCTGTAGTACGAATGTCGATTCAGGGTCTTCCCCCTTTTCTAATTCTCTTTCCTATATTCCCAGTTTGGCTCCTGAAAGATAGCATGTTAGCATTTGAAAAGATGCCTCAACTCAAAGCCACAAGCTTGAAAGTGTTTCTCCAAGTATATTTACCACGATGCAACTTCAGTTAGTGTATTAATTCTTTTAAATGAGACTAACAAATGCTTAAGTACAGTATGCACTTTCTTAGCTGTAGAAGAGGATTTTTAAGTGGACTTGCTCTACAGGGTATAAAAAAAAAAAAAATCAAAAAGCTTGAAACTATTTCAGAATCTTTTGATACCAAGCTCTCATTGCTTTGAATTCATTCTGTGTAAGAGATGGGCTTATCAAGGCTCTCCACAGTTAAGTGTGTCTCTTTTATATATAAACAAATAACCCACCCTCCACTAAATACCGTTATAAACTCCAAAGCAAAATCAAGCTCCAAACAAAATATTGTTACAAACTCCAGTAAATAATTGAAAATTACATTTTTAGTTGAATGGTGGCTGTAGATAACAAGGTACTATGTACTGTAAATATTACTTCATGGTATAGTCTTTGTTAATTTTTTTTTTTTTTTTAGTTCAGCTTCTGGAGTTG
>VYZW01041552.1:25207-62180 GCA_013401315.1 Balaeniceps rex
TAGTTCAGCTTCTGGAGTTGTAAATTTATATACTACTGATGTCTGTCTCAAAGAAAACCATCCTAAACCAGTTAAAGCCATAATGAACCTAGTTACATCTGCTACATGTGTGACCTTCAATCCCACCACGGAAATTTTGGCAGTGGCTTCCCGCGAAACTGATGAGGCTGTCAAATTGGTATGTTCAGCTTCTTTAGTACAAGCTTTTTTGTATCTTGATCAAAAATGTTCCTGGTGACAGAATAAAACTGTTATTGAGCAGATGTGTACTGGAAAATTTGCTAGACCAAGCAGATCAGGACATGTACAAGATACTGTACATTTTTAAGGAAATAATTTTTTTTGCTTCAGGGAAGTTGTTCTGAAAATAACATCTTGTGGTCTAGTTTACCTTTTGTTTTTCCCTTTTCAAAATGCCCTTATTTCAGTGCTGTAACTGTAACTCAGCAATAAATGTGAAATTATTAATTCACTTAATTTAAATTAATTCATTAATTTGTTAACAGCTGTTAACTGTAACGGTCTTACTATGTAGTGTTTTTCCTAGCTCATTCAAAATTTTGCCAGCCTTGTCAGAATTGTGGCCAACAGTGGAACTATTGAATTAATCTGAGGATTTGGAAGCCTATTTTTACTGCTTAGATGTAATTACTTAAAAATAAATGAGTTGCAATAACTAGCTTCATAGTGTGTTCCCTGCACCTTTTCTCCAGCAGAACTCTATATGTAGAGTGGTGTAGGATAGGAATATGACTGAACATTTGAACTTAACATTGACCTTCAATTTTAAATTTGTATTTTAATTTGAATGTTAGTGGCTTTTTCCTAATTGTTATAACTAATGACCTATTTCTCAATAGGTACACATTCCTTCATATACTGTATTCTCAAACTTCCCGGTGTTCAGAAGAAAACAGATTTATCTTGCTCAATCTATGGACTTTTCTCCCAGAAGTGGTTTTTTTTCTGTAGCAAATAACAAAGGCAAAGCTTTGTTATTTAGGTACGTACTAAGTTAGGTTCATTAATGCCAGATAACGTGTTTGTATTCTGGTAAATGATAAGGTTTGACTTCGTGATCTGAATTTCACCTGATGACTTAATTGAGTGCTGAGCTGGCTTTACCTCGTGGAGGATGAGCCTTGTTTATTGTCTTGATTATAAAATATACATTGCTGCAGACATCCCTGTCAAAACTGTCATTGTCCTTCTCTGAAATAACCAGGATGTAAAAAGCCAGATACTGGATGCTCTCCCCATTAAAAAAGTAGTCCAGAGGATTAAAAGATCTGTGCTTCACTGTTAACATCCATACCTGGCAGGGGTTTGTTCTAGTTGTAAAGGCAGGGTGAATAGCATCTTTGGAGAGAGGGTGACTGAATACTGGCACCGGTTGCTCAGAGAGGTTGTGGAGACTCTGTCCTTGGAGATATTCAAAAGCTGTCTGGGCATGGTCCAGGGCAGCTGGCTCTGGGTGGCCCTGGTTTGAGCAGGGGGGGTTGGCCCAGATGACCTCCAGAGGTCCCTTCCAACCTCAACCGTTCTGTGACTCTGTGATTGGTGCTTAGGCTCAGTGAGGTTTGAAGGCTTGCTGCACATGCTGGATAGTACATGTGGCAAGACTTCATGGTTTATTGTGAGGACATAGAAATAAATGTTCTCTTGCCAGCTTACAATTAGATTCTAAAATCCTAGTTTTAATGTGGAACTCTAACTCAGTGGTGAATGTCTGACTAGCATAAGCTTGACTTTAGCCTTTTTGTGAGAAGGGAGAGGTGATGTGTTTTTTTTCTGCTGCTGTGTGTGGTCAGGGGTCAGGAGCAGTAATAATTCAGAGCCAGAAAATATTTCTTTTTTTAAACTAAGGAACTTCATGTGATGCTTGAAAAACTTTGTATTTTTAATGTGAGATTTTAATGATTTATGAAGTCTGACAAGGAGAATTTACAAAAAGACTTCCACGCAAGTCTGTAAAAATGTGAATAAATCTTGTGATTTGTCCTTTATTTGAACTTGAACTGCATATTATAATGGCACTTCAAGTAAATCTAGCATGTGGATGATTGCTATCTTTTGCTACACCCATGTTTCAGATTAGCTAAGAATACTCAAAGTGACACTACTGAATAGGTGTTGCTTTTCTGTGGTGTTCGCTCCACAGGTACTGAGAAGTTTTAAATCTGTCTCAACTTCTTTTTTCCTTCAGGCTGAAACATTATTCAGATTTTTAAAAGAAGATACAGGAGAAAATGGACCAGTAACTGAGGTAACAACGTTGTCTTGAGGAACCTTATTTTCATTTTGCTACCTCCACCTCTTTATAGATGGCAACAAGAAGTTCTTAATACTGTGTAATCTGAAACTCTTTTGTCTGGACCACTCATGTAGTAGGCTCCACATGATGGGCAAGATTCAGGCTTGTCTTGTCAATCTCAGCTTTTCTAATAATACTCTTACAGGGAGTTGGTAGTTCAACTAAACTTCTGCCCGGTCCTGTTGACAGCAGTTTTAAAAATTTGAATATATTTAAATGAAACTCATAGGCAGTGCTGTTAAAAACCAGCTGTAGGCTGGCAGATACTTGGCTTGATCTGTTATGAAGTCATATAAGTGTGCCCACACAAGTCTGCATAATTTCAAATTTAGATTACATGAGTTACTGGAATTTGAAGCGTAGCTTGTGTGCAGATATGATTTTATTGTACACTTTAACCTCTTCATGGGAAACTGGAAAGACCTGTAGCCTTAACAGTAATACAGTAGTTCTGTTTGACCCAAAATGTGTTAATGATTGGAAGCTAAACTCGTTCGGACTGGAAGCAGGTACGTCTTCTGCCTGTTAAGCTTGCATAAAATTTTGTGATGGCTAAATGTTTGGAAGATACTAACAAAATTCTCTGTACTGATCTTTCCCCAGGTGTTGTAACCTGCAGATACAAGTACGCTGACAAAATCAAACAAGTTTTTTTATTTTATATGGAAGTTCAAAAATACTAATATAACATCTGTGGCTTTGAATATTGTTCCTTAATAAATGTACCTGATAAGTTTCCAGGCAAGTTGTTTCAACTTTTTCCAATGTTTTGTGTAAGCAAATGACTAAGTAGATTTTAATGGTTGGCATTCAAGCTAATGTCTTCAAGAAATGCTTAAATGTCTTTAGTTATTATGAGCATATGAAGTATTTCAGTGCTGAAACAGAAAACATTAGTTTTGTGTAATCTGTAACCTCTGCTCCGTGCGTTTAGCTTGAGCTTTTCCATCAGCCAGGTTCATTTGAGGCTGGGTTGAAAACAGCATTTTGCTGACTGGAGGTGCAAATTAACCTGAAACCCTGTTGATGCAGGCGTTGTAGTTGAGCCCAGCTTAATGGGCCAGCTGTAGCTTAAAGATAGCCTAAAGAGAAAAGTGAGAAACACCACCCTCAGTTGTGCTTACTGCCTCCTATGTGTCACAAAACCAACTGTGTGTAATGTGGTTTTAATTCTTAAGGAAGACCCCATTCTTATCTTTCTGTGAAAGCAAAGCATCTCAAGTTGGTTTTTCAATCAATTGTGAAATTCTAATATCATTAGGGTCACCTAGCAAGCTTTACAGCTGTTGTTGCTGGTTCTTCATGTGATGCCAAATATCACACCTCTGATCACTTTGTTCCTGAAATGGCCACCTCTTTCTTTCTAAATACGTGAACAAAAAGTTTACTAGGGATCTGCTACAATAAAAACCCTGCTTTGAGAATAAATTGTTACTAATATGTCTCTCCACTTGACATGAGGGAGCTTTTTGGGCAATAACATCAAGAGCCAAGGTGCTCCAGTGAAGCCATTAAGCCTTCAGTGAAAGTGGCATTACAAAAAAGGTACTCTGAGCATGAGAAAAAGCTAATTCTAGAACCCTGTCAAAAATTTTAAATGTATGAGCCTATTGTTAAATTCTTGTCATTCTGTTTTAAAAAATAGAATATTATGTTTTCTGATGTAATGGGTTTTTAAAATGGCTTTGCCAGTGATTCATTGTAAGATGAGAACTTGATTTCACAAGTCGGAGGAAAAAGCAGAATATGCTCTGGAGGTGTTAAATTGGCTGCAGTGTTTAACCTTATTGCAGTGCTAAACCTAAACTAAAGACCCTAGTATGGAAGAGTAAAATTAAATCATAAGCACACTTTATTGATGCTTGCTGTAGGATTCTTCTGTTACAAACAAATGTAGCTAAAAATCTGTCTGGGACTGATATTTTGTTGAATTTCAGAAATCTAGATGCTGAAACTGGTTTATGACTTCACTAGAGGGCAGCACTTAATCACTTATTTGGAGACTTGACTGCTTCATGTTACTGAGCAGTTTGTCCTGTGACAGCACTGCTGATGAGGGAGGTTGTGGTTATCGACACAATTTGCCTTTTTTAATCATCTCTGTATTTCACTGTTAGGGAGGTTTAAGTAGTGTGACTTCATCCATAAAACTATTAAATAATGTTAAATCAAAGACTTCTAAAAAGGTGTTTTTTTGAAATATATTGTCTTCTACCAATTCTCACTGAAGTAGCTGTGAAGTATTTTAATAGCATTTAATCTGCTTGTCCTGAGAGTGTGCCCCTCTTTGCACAGTATGTGCTTCTCCGTTTTACCCATTAAAAAAAAAAATCCCAAATACAGTGATTCAAAGCTGTATAGCAAGTCATTAGCAGATCTAGAATTAGAACTTCAGAATTAATGGGTTCCTGGGCTTGTTTAGTTAGCATAAACACAACAGTTTCTGATGTTTTTCCTTGCCCATCCTGCTGGTTGTAAGAGTCTGGTTGTAATAGTTCCAGGGTGGATGGAGCAGGAGAGTAAAGGAAGAGGTGTTGTAAGACATACTGAGGTGCTGTATACTCTTGATCGCTGCAAGTAATTTCCGATAGTGGCAGGAAGGAAGAGAGTAAACACTTGTTTTTAAAAATTCTGTGATGCAAGTTGCAAATATTAAGGTCTATACTGAGTTATGAGGAGCACTGCAGTACAGGAATGTTTAAGCTTTGTACTAAATACCATAATTCTTACTGTTGCATTTTTGTCTTCTGGAAAACATAACTTACCGCCCCATCCAATATAAAGTAGGAAAGACTTTTGCCTTGAGAAATAAAGGAAACCTCAAGGTGCTTGTTGCATTTCTTAATGGGTTTTGAGCAATGACACTTTCATGTACTAAACAGGTCTTAAAGGTTGGATGGTATGAAGTATCGCAAGAAGTTGAAACTGTTATTAGTGTGTCCGGGGATATTTATTTGCAATGGGATGAATTACTATCAAGTATACATATCACTGTACTCTCATTCTGAAAAACTCAGCTCTTTGTCAGTTTGCCATGTGTTAAGAGTACTTAAGCTTCTGACCTATTTAAAACCTCTATGTGTTTTATTCCTTTTTTCCTAGCATGGCTTTTTTTCTGCCATTGCTAAGCTGAAGTTCTTTTAATGAATTATTTCTCTGCTTTTCTTCTCCTTCCATTCTCCTTGGCAAAATAAATTTTATTGATGTAGCTCATTAAATATTTATCACCACAGCCTTTCCCCTTCAGGCTGTGATCTTGTCCGATTTTGCAAGCTAAAGAGAATTAGTCTGGTTAGTGCTTAGAAAGGAAACCTCCAAGGGAAAAAAAAAAATGACTAGATGTTAGAGTAACACTGGTTATTTAGAAGATTATTGGGTTTGCTACGAAGTCTCTTGAATCTGCTATTTGATCCTGCTCCTGTTTGAGGGCTGTGTTTGTGGTGCAGGTGGTTTAGCAGATTCTTAAGGACTGAATGATTTTTTTTTTCTTTTTTCTCCTGTGTCTCATTCAATATCCAGGACTGCTGCTCTCAAAGTTATTTGGAAAGTTACAGTTCTGTAAACCTCTTCCATGTGGAACTGTTTCAACTGCTACATGATTTTTTCCAAATGCTTGCTGATCAGACAGCAAATTAGATTCTCCTCTTTGGATGTAGTGCTGAACCCATCTAGTGGATGTGGCAGTCATAGCACACCTTGAAAAGAAGCTGGTTTCTCGCCTAAGGATGTTTCTCGAAGTATTTGAAGGCCTCTGATGATCCTCTAAGTCCCTTTTTTTGCTATAATTTGTAAGATCTAGGGGGAGGATACAGAGCTCTTCTGGAGGGTGTCTGAAATAAATCTGTACAGGATAAAATCCTTAGTTACTTCCAGGAGTCTAGCTGCTATCCAGTACACCACACCGTTGCTTACTCTTGCACTGAATTCTGCTGTATTTATGCTGCATTTCCTTTTGGATAACTAGCAGCAGCAATATGCTGGGCACTTAATGACACATTACTGTCATTGTTTGGATTTCTTCTGTCAAAAATATGGAACAATGATTGTATTTTCTGGAACAAAATGTCTCTTGGGTACTCAGATGTTTTTGTCCCATGTTTGTGTCACAGTGACATGGCAATACAGTCTAACCCATTTTGGGACACTTTCATTGAAGCAGTCTGCACCTGTGTGTTTTCTTCCAATGATTGAAACTATGTAAGTTATACATCTTATTAAATTACTTTGGGACCCCTTAACGTGAATAAAATCTTATAAGTTGATCAGACACTGGAATGGCTGCAATATGATTTGGTTTTCATAATAGGTATTGTAAAATGTGCCTGAGATCTCAGTCTTCATAGTGTTACATTTTGCACATAAGATTGCCTGCCATACGAGACTTCCATTTTGTGTGTGCAATATTGAATGTTTTATTATGCTTAAACAGATGGGAAGAAGAGTTGAAGCAGAGGGGAGTATGGAAACGTGATGCAGGAGCCTTTACTTACAATTGCTACCCATTTGCTATTCTTCTGCCTTGTCAGAAGATCAGGGATCTATTTATCATGGGTTTAGTATGTATTCTATTGTATTTTCAGTGAGTTTCTACTCAGCTGAGACTGACTTAAGAAATTAAGCCTAGTAAGATATTTTTAACAGATTTACATGGCTAGGAGCTGGGAGGGAGTTGAACTTCAGTTTAGGGTCTTTGAAGACACGTCCATTTTACAAAGACTGAGTAACTTCTGTCTGCAAATCCTGATGCAGGATTTGTAGTGCTTAGCTAACAGTCTGTATCACATCCTTAAACACAAGGGTTCTTTATTCCTCTTTAATATTTGTTTTAAGCTTTGGATGCAGATTTCTAAGTTACTGGAAGAGAAAAGGTGTTTTGAGTACTTAGAATTCAAAAATAATTGTTTAGAAACTTGTGTAGTGACTCAGAACCTCAGCATCCTGCTGTTCGTGAGATTGTTTCAGTTACTTGGTGAAAAACTATTAGCCCTGACCCACTGGGAGGAATTGCATTAAGAATGAAATAATTAAGCCATGGGTTTTTTTTTCTGTAGCTTCTCTAATGATTGTGTTGCAGCAGCAAGAGCTTGTTCTGAGTCTCACTGTACTCCATAGCTGCATTGTCCTTCCTTGGAGGATGTTCTCCTTCATTTGTACAAACATGTTACATGTGACTGCAATCGCAGCCATGCTTATGTGTGCTCTGACAGACTTCATTGGATCTGGGACACCATGCAAACTACCTTCTTCTGCACACGGGGATTAAATTCTGCAGATACCTGCTCAATTTGTTGAAGAAGCAGTTTCTTCGTAGATTGGAAGATATGAACTAGATTACAGAAGAAAAAAATTATGCCCCCTTTGCACAGATTCCTCATGTGAACTCTGCAGGGTATTGTATTTGTAGTGCTGAGTCATTCTTAACAAAATGCAAGTATCAGTGATACTGTGGGACAATTGTTACCACTGTCTTAGCCGCAGTATGCTTCAGTTCAATAAGGGTAAGCTAGAGGGAAGATCTCTACTGTGAGATGAAGCGATTGTAGTTTGGAAATGAATGGAAAGGTCTTTCGTAGTAGGAGATTCAAGGTTACATTTAATTGAGGAGACCCAAGAAGTGGTGGGGTAAATATAATAGGAAAATGATGTGGGATTCATGAATAAGAGACAAATTTGTATAAGTGAATTTTGTATGTAACAAAGCCATTGTTGCTTATAAAAATATGTATGTCTGTATTAACACAGACTAGTCTTTCATCTGCATAATTTTATCCAGCAGAGTCAGGCCCCCAAGCTGCTTGTAATAACTTCAGAGGAATTCATGGGCTGTCAGTTCTCAAACCACTTTGTGCTGGATTATTTCAGCTATGTATTATACCACATACTGAGATGAGGCTATAAAATAAAGTGATGTGTATCAATTAAGATTAATTACTGTAAAAAACAGTATTATGGACAGATATTTGGCCAAAATTGAGCAAATCTGCAATTAAAGTTTTCTTTCTTGAAAAAAACATTGACTGAACAATCCTGATTTTCTATCACTAAATTTGTCTTGACCTATTATAACTGGATGTAATGACTTACTCTAGTGTAATTGTGGAAAAGAATAGCGACTGTACTTGGGATCCCTTATGTGTGCAGATTTCAGTTACAGAAAAAGCCAAGATTGAATGCTGTTTCCAGTTGAGTGGAAAACTCTTGATTTGTGACTCATTCCTGGTTTAAGCGATGTGTGACATTGGACCTGATAGTAAATGGCTTATCCTAAAGATATTGAGGAATTCAGTAATATACAGATTATAATGGGGTCAGTCAAAAGTTTCAAGTTTTGCATAGTTAAACTTCCCAAACAGACCTATGTAACTTCGGGGTAAGTCTAAGGTATTTGAAAGCCTTTTTGAAATTCAGGGCTATAAACAATACCCTTTCCCATTGTAGGATGAGGATTATGTATCTTGCTTTCTTCTAGCTTTTGAAGAAATGCTGCAGCTTCACACTTATCCCTTAGGAGTGTTGTGAAGCTGAATCCGTGTTTATAACATTCCTCAAGGTGTTTGAATAAAAGGCATGATAGGCACAGACTAGAAAAGGTGCAGATTATTATGGTCAGAAAAGAAACCAGTATTTTGCTTAAAACTCATCCTGAAAACTCATCCTGTTGTGCTTAACAGAATAGCAATTTGTACTTAACTGCAGGTACAATGTCCACTTGATAGTCTTAAAGTGAAGGCACTGTGTAACTCAAAACAGTGTCTGTTATGGACAGGACTAAGTTATGGAAAAATGTTAATGTGTTCTTTGTTTGTAATCATCTGTACCTGCTGCCCCTTCAATTTGAAGATCCAGAAAGGCTTTAAGGCAAGGAATCCTGCGTAGTAAGTAATATGAGGCTCATCTCATGGATGGGGGAAAGAGGTACAGAGGTCAAATGACACACATGCTGAGTCAAAACTGGGAACATCAGCTTAGTTTCTTGGATTTCCTGTCACTTTTTTTTAAACACTAGGCTAGCTTGTCTCATTGAAAACTGCCTTGTTCTGTTCTTGCACGCACGCCTGCTATTTCCTTTTTTACTGGCTTGCAGTTCTTGAATGATACTCAAGGTGCTTCATTCATTCTCCAATCTGTTCTCCTTCCCCAGATACTTAGAAGTGACTGCTGATGAATACGGTATTTAGATTTTTGTGAAGAATACTAGTTCTGTGGGAACTGACATTAGTATCAGTATTTCTAACTAACCTGTCAGCATTGGCAGCTTTCTTCAAAGATTTCATCTTACAAAAGTTCAGATTGTTGCAGAAAATTCAATCTTGCTCAAAAATTCGGAGCTTCCTGTGGCTCTTTCAGATACAGATGAAGATGCAGTCCATCAGTGTGGAAGGGAGGGGGCTTGTGGAAAAAATAGATGAAATGAAGTTGGCTATGGTCAGGGCCATGTAAAAATAACTACCTGTATTATCAACTTGCATAAATATCCTGCTGTCTGCATGGCTAATGATGCCAGCACTGCTTTTGCACTGTGAATTTTGTCTGAGGTCCTAAACATTTTGTGTCACCATCTGTCTTCACTCTGTATGAGAGACATTAAATAAAGCCTTTGAGAGAGATGGAATAAACCCCACTCCCAAATCCCTGGAAGTAAATTTTTACACAAAGCCTGAAGGAGACTACCTCTTATATTAGCTGTCTGCTTTCTTGTCAATAAAGTGAATTCCAGTGACGTTAGGTGTAGGTCTGATATTTAGGGGCTGTGGCATACTTGACAGTAGAAAGATTACCCAGCAGTTAGCAAGAAGTTTAGAAGAAACCATCTATGGGAGTTTTAATCTGTGATGATTTCTACGGGCTGCATCAGTGCACTGCACAAGACTCAAATGACAAATTGAAGAAAGCGTTCAGGAACATGCAGTCAGCATCGTATCTATTGCCGAAATAATTACTTAATGCTATTTTGCTTATCTGAACTCAGGGCGTCTTAGTAAACAAATGTCTCATTACAATACATCCAGAATCATGCAGTACATTTGGTATACTCCTACCTCATTTGGTATCCTCCTACCTCTATCCAGAAGGAAGCTGAGAGATACCTCTGGAAACTGCATTTTTGGGGCATACCTTTAAAGTTAACAGCTATAGTAACTCACTGATTTGTTTGAATATATCCTCTAGCAAATCATGTCTTCACCTCAGAGCAATTAAAACAGTGGAACAGAACTTCGCTTGAATGCGTTTAATGCTTTATTCCTGCTTTTGCCATATGCTGATTTCTCCCAGAGGGAGAAAATCTGAGTACCATGTAAGGTTTTCCAAATAGAATAATAAACGAGTGGGTGTTTGAGCTCTGAAAGCATATGAATCTCTGAAGCTGGCTTAGCTGATTTGGTATTTTAGTTGCGTAGAGTAAATTCAACATTTTCAGGCATGTTTTCAGCTCAGAAACCTGTGTGTGCTTATGCAAAACATTGCCAAGAACAAATGAAGGTGAAGCACATATGATAAATTAATGAACAGGTCAGGTCTCTGGTATCCTGCTTCCCAGCTCTGGAAGATTTTACTAACTTTTAACTGTAGTAATTGAGATGTTTCTGCTAAAGGGCTCTGTGAGAAGAGGAACCCCTGCCTCAGTCCCTCCTGCCCTCTGTGCCCGACGTGGGGCACGGCTGCCTGGCAGGCGGTCACCGGTAGCCCAGCCAAGCGCTCCTCACACGGCTCAGCGAGTACAAGCAGCCTTCACTCTTGCCATTAAATAGCTTCTGTTATCCTGGTCAGATGCAAGGGGATGTTATTTGGATGCTTTTCTATGTAAGGAGGCTCCACAAGGGCGGGTAAAGGACTGGTGAGACAAGGAGAAGGTTCATGCTTGGCCATCGATGTGTTGTACCTCAAGGCAGAAGTTCAACATGGGGAAGATGCTCAAGGGGAGGGGAAACCTAGTTTTTCTCCTACTGCTTACAGGTTGCAAGAGCTCCAGGCACTAGGTGTCTCTGTGTGGTGGTGCATCCCCCCCCCCGCTTTCTCTCTCCGACTGCTTTATGACCTCAGGGATTCCTGAGGTTGCCAAGACCGCAACCTTTATATAGTGAGTTGGTCAGTTAAGCGCCCCTTAATTGTATCAGAAGCTCCTACATGGTGGAGGAGGAGAGCGGCACTGTCCTTATCAGAAACTCCTGCATGGCTGAGGCAGGAAGTGAGAGCAATCAGCTATCCCTTGACAGCCTTGAAACAAACCTCACCTGGTTTGTAACCAAGTGGAACAGTACCATCGTTACTGGAATTCCGCTGATTACCACCCAGATTGTGGCTCGGATGGAAATTATGACTAAAGCAAATCACCTCACAATCCTATAAAACAGCAGTCCTAAGTGAGGCCCTTTGAGCTCTCCTGGACTGCAGCGGGCTGCGGCCAGCATCTCCCTTGGAGTGGGACGCCTCTCAGAGCTAGTAAACTTCTTAAAGTTTGCTAAAATCGGAGGTCCATTGCTGAAGACCGACAGTGGAGCCTGGGCTGAAACCTTTCACTCCTTGAGGCTCAACCCTCGCCCGTTGAGAAATGCCAAGACATTTGACGTGAATATTTCACTGAACTCGAGGGGAATTTTTAACAGGTATACCTCTTTCTGTTTCTTTTTTTTCTTTATATATATGTATATAAATCTCTCTCTCTATATATATTCATGTCTGTGTGTATGCATGCCTAAATCAATTTAAGTAGTCTGTACATGTATGATCTAATTGCAAAGTGAGTCTTATACTGCCGCTATATATATATATATATATAAAATCCTTATTCACATAAACCGTTGACCAAGTCTGAGACTAAGATTGGATCCAGCCGCACCTAGGCTCCTCTCTGAGAAGGAGTTTAGAACGCAAGGGGGTCTATTCTGAATCTCGTGACTCAACGGGAGGGTTCCCCTTATTCCCCTATATCTGCGATCTCTCTGCAAATCCTTCTAATTCGAATGTAACTTATTTCTCCTTTGTGTGCCTCTTCCATGTAGTAATAGAGTGAACCTTGCCATCTTTGAATCTTTAAGTCGCTGTTTTGATTAGTTTTGCCTAATCACTTTGTTGATCGACTGATGATTGAGTGCTATTAAAATATCACAATCAAATCCTGCAATTTGTCACTAGTAAATTCTAAACTGCTACTAAATCAAACTGTGTAAAGTCACTCATTCATGACAAACTAACAATCAGCAGGATTCACAAATCCTATTCACGACACTCTGGTAATCAGTAATTTAGTAGTCTGGCTACTGAGTGATAGAAAGATGGTATTACAGGTCTGGTGTGGTTCTGGGTATAGGTCCAGCTTACTACTTCAGTAAAAGCAGTGAGGACTATGGCTGCTCTAGTGGGATGCTTTAGGGAGTCCCAAAATTCCCAAGTTGCTCTTTTTCTTCTGAGCTTTTCTTCCTTTTCCCTAATCTATCCTCTGGGAACTTCTTCCTTGCTTTCAGGCAGACTCAGAGAAGACCCTAGAAAAAAAGATTGCAGTAAGTCTCTAGCTCAGCCAGCGCTCTTAATCTAAAAATATGAGGCAAGTAATTGCTGTTAACACTCATAACAGTTTTAAGTCTGTGCAAAGTTAGCCAGTATTTTTAATGGGGCTACTTCACAGTGAGATTATGTTCCTGATGAGTATGTCATTGCTTCATTAGTTTTCTCCCCTCATAGTTTTTCTGCGTTTTGATAGCAAATGATCCTTTGCTCTCAAGGACACAGCCAGAGCGCATGTTTCTGTGAAGCACGTGGAGATATCACACAGATGCATTTTACTGTGTAAGTGGCCATGCCACTTCCAGAGCTCAGCGTAGTAAGAAGGGTTAGGGAAGAAAACTTGCAAAAATTAAGCGGGTTTAGTAAATTTTTATGGTAATGATTTTATATACATATATATATTGTGATGATAAAAGATATACTTCAGCTACTAGTGTATACTTCATTAACTTTATTAAGCAAAATTACTTAAGACTTCATAAATATCAAATGCTAGTCCCTGCACAGAGTGGTATCATAGCATTTATAAGCATCATTAATTGCTGGAGCACACGCTTGCATGCGTGTGTTGTAGCAGCAGTGAGATCACTCTAAAGAACTCAGTTGTATATATTTATTTTCTGTCGAACAATTTCATGAATGCATGGGAGTTTTAAAGTATTTCGAGGAGTTCTGCGTTTCATTAATCATTTGTACTTATGCCTTATTCTGAAGTTTTTACCCAGCAAAGTATCAGCTGGGTATGTCAGGTGTTTCTGGCTGGATGAAGGTTTATGGGGTCATCGTCTTAGATTGCAGAAACCCTTGATTTTTGAGCTGCTGAACACCTGTGCTCCAGCTGCACTCAGTACCAGAAACTTGCATCATGTGTTGTTACGGAGGGCCTGGGGTTCATTCCTTCTCTTCCTGCGCTCACTAGTGGAGTAGTCGTGGGGTTAAACATTCACCTCCAAGCCTTGCAAATGAAGTATAGATTCAGCAAGCCCTTACAAAATGGAAAAAACCTTCAAAATGATGAGGCTGGGTCTTGTTCCCACAGAATGCAGAAGGAGCAGGTACATACTTCTTCATTTTAGACTATTTTTTAATTACAGCACCAGATTTTTCACCATACTGGGCAAAAACTATCTCTTACTCGTACTAAGAACTGTGACCATCCAAGGTGTTATAGAAATGGCTACACAAATGGACTTGTGCCAAGAGCAAGGACAGGTTGAACATATTAACACTGGCACGTTATCAGGTTAAGCGGACAAGCCTGTGTTAATAGGTGTGTGATGGGGCAGCTGGGCAGCAGGAAGCTCTACTTGAGCAGGCTCAGAGGGCAGCCAGAAGCTCCCTGCATGGGTAAATTCACCTTGAGTCAATTTGGGAAGGCAGGTAAGAGGTTTCCCTACAATACAATGCTTTTCTGAATCCTTGTCCTAGAGGTCAAAGCTTTGCCTGTTGGTCTACTTAGGCAATGTTGGTAAGTTGCTTTGGTGCAGCTCAGAGCTGAAGTTCCAGATAACAGCTCTGACCAGTTGTTTCTCTAGAAATGTGAGTTTTGTTGTTTTGAGAATAACTGAGAGAAGGGTGTTTCCAAGGGAATTTAAAGGGCTTTCTTGAAAGCCTCGGATAGATCAGTTAATTTAAAAATAGTGAGCTATCAGGAGTGCAATATTTTTATTGTCACAGAAACTGTCTATTCAGGGATGGATTGAGGCAGGATCCCTTTCCTGAGAGATCTGTTTGCATTCACAGACTTATAACAGGAAAGCTGTGGGGATGCAAGCCAAAAGGAATTACTGCTAGGACAGGAGACCGCTTACATTTTTCTTGGTCTTTTCCCTAATTTGCAGCTTCTCACTGGTGGTTTTGGGTCTGTCTGCCATCCCCAGGGCACTGGGGGTTGCCGGTTTACAGATGAGGGAGCAGCTGCTGTGCTCCTTTATCACCTCACCTCCGCTCAGATTAGCTTTCCACAGTATCGTCTGATGAAATGTCTGTTTGTTCAGCATTAATCTGCACTCACAAAAGTGAAAAAGAACAAACAAAAGAATGTTAATGTATTGCTGTGACTAGGAAATTCATGGGTCCTTAATGTTTAATGTTGAGAGCCCCTGAAATTAGTATCCTATCAGTCCTGCTTTGAGTCCTTCCATGCCAGGGATTTTTATCTCGTTAAATGTGTTAAACCTGGTGACTGCATGCAGTCAGTTATCCTGAAGGACCTGCAGCCTGGTAGTAGCCCTGTTGTGTCTGCAGTGCGCTTAGCAATGTGACTTTTAAAACCTGTAAGGATGAGGAGGGAGGTAGAAGTGCTGCAGGAGCTCGTCTGGAGCAGAGACGCGTCCCTCATGCTCCCTTCCCACAAGTTATCATATTTTGTATTTTGTGTATCAAGCCATTCAGTTGCTCTCAGTATGTGTAAAATTACCACAGGGTCTTGCTGTGTAGTAATTCTTAACTGTGTTAGATATGCCTCCGTGAATTATGCTGACAAGGTTGCCTAATGTTGCTTGCCACCTCCCCTTGCCAGTTTGAGGATGGAGCGGGCTGTCTGGGGCCTGTCCCTTACAAAGGTGACAGTGAGCTGCTGGACGGATTTGTCACTAATGCCTGGGTGCGCTTCTAGGTAACCTGTCTGGCAGTATTTTTGCTGATATGGTCCATCTGAAGCTAAAATACCAATGGATGATTTGTAAGCATTGAAAAAGGCCTCTTATTTTGTTGGAAAAAAAATTATACTAGCTCTGCAAAGAAGCTTCATGTTTTTATGTGTAAATGTCTTGGAAAATTTTTTTTGGGGGGGAAGACATCAAGCTTTTATAAAAAGAGCCTTCTGGTGCTCTTACTTAGAAGAACCATATGCGGAGTAGTCGATGTGGATAAGCGTTCTCTTGGCTGAACTCTCTTACCCAAGGGAACAGGATGTTCTTTAAAGTTCAAATCAAAATTTAAATCTTTCATATGTTCTCCTTGTCTAATAGTATGTAAAAACACACAGCTCTTTTATGGGGTGGTGGTTTTTTTTTTTCCTCCCCGTTTCTCTGCTCAGGCGGAAGGAGTCTCATTCTGGTAAATCTTTCTCCAACTGAATGAAAATGTAGATTTAAAAAAAAAAAAAAAAAAGGGAGGGGAAAAAAGTAGTTATTAGGCCATGTGGCAGAATTTCTGCAATTATGCAGCTTTTTTGATCAGTGTGAGAGCACGCAGGAGTGCAACAGCTGGTGCAGCTGTATGGGGCGCTCCTTTGACCGTCCCCACCGTCAGGTTTGGTTATGATGGTACATGTTGTTCTGGTCTACGGCTCCCTGTAGGGTTGGGCTTCCCTGGTCTAGCAGCGTTACAGGGGGTGCTGGCTCTGCCATACTTGCTGCTGATAACTGCTGGAGAAAACTCATTTGCAGGGCTAAATCATTTTCATCGTGATAAATTCTACTCCCCCCCCCGCCCCAATCTTTACTTTCCAACCTCACTTCTTTCTTTTTAATATAACTAGCCCAAGTGGGATAAAGGCAAAGAGTAAGTTGCTGCACCCTAGGTAAAATGTATAGCTTTTGAATAGCTCCTACAGCTCAGGATGTTAATTGTAACCTGGGACTGGAGCTTGAAGAGGTAAATCTTTAATAACCTCATGCACTGCTGCTGGAAAGGAGAAAAAGACTGAACAGTCTCTTCCCCTAAACATACCACTATAATGTCTCTTTGCAGCAGTTTTAGTGATGGCACAAAACTTGGAATTTTTTAAAAATCCTAGTAGTTGTCCCAGGCGTGCATATATGTATTAGGGCTGTCTCCAGATTTTTCCAGTGTTCAAGCAAAATTTAATTTTGTGATGGTGACATAGGTGGGGGAGAGCAGGAGTGATGTACCCTTTGAAGAAGGGGGGAAGACCTCAGCATGACCGCTCGGTGAAGCTGGGAAAAGAACGGTGTTCAAGGGACTGGTTGCATGGCTGGATTTCTTCCTTTTTTCTGTTGTTCTGCCTTCTGTTTTACCTGGGGCTTATCTTGTTTGTATGCACATATATGTGAATCCATTTTCAGCTTCTCGCAAGTAAGGCCTGAATTAATTTCCATTGTATATTTTTACTGTGTGTTAAGCTGGCATCTGCAAGTCCAGCGAGAGACCAGAGTCCCTTTGCTGTAGGCAGTAGGAAAGCGCCAAGCAAAAGGATGTTGTCTGTCCCAAAAAAGTTTGCAAGGTTATATTTTTGCAAAAGTAAATCCAGTTTCTCCAACTTTGTTTTTCGTTCTGAGGTGGTAAGTTAATCTATTGTGCTGTTTAGCCCTGAATAAGACTCTAAAGTCATTTGAAGAGTATGGAGGAGTGTTAAAAAAATGTAACAATCTTCTAAAAATTTAAAATGAGCAGGTTTCATGACCCAGCAGATTAATTCGGAGAGAATCAAGTGATACATGGCAGAGGTAAGACATCTGATGAACAGCTCCAGTACAGGAGGGCAAATTATGTCAGCTTCATTTGAAAGTAATTGCTTTTGTACATGGCTAGCATATAAACTACAATAATCTGACATTACAATAACCTGACGCTACAATGTGCTCCTCGGAACAAATGGGCAGTGAAAGCAGATGTTTTATTTTAATATTCAACTAGCAGCATTTCAACAGCACCTAATTAATTTATGTATAGATATATCTGTTTGAGAGAGAAAACCATTGTAAAGCTGGAATGTTTCTACAAGCACTGGTCTGCAACTTTTCCTGACTTGCAAAGTGTGAGTTTGTTGCTGGACTAGACATGCTGAGGAAAGGCAGGTAGTTCAAAACTGGCTCAAGAGGTAAGGTAAGGTATAGATTCCAAGTATTTTTAGTTCTCTAAGACAGTTTCTAGTTAGCAGACAGAAAATAATCGCCACCTGATGGCTGCTCGTTCCAGTCTGCAAAGTAAGCTGTTGGTCTCATTTTGTTCTTTAGTAGGCAGGTATACTCATCATCCAAAAAATGGTCCCCAGATCTAGCACTAATTAGCTGCCTTGCTGGCAGTCTTTGCCCAGAGGTGTAAATGTGAGAGGAACACAGATGTTTAAATATCCATTTATCCTCAGAGTTTGCTCCTTTTCTGTCCGTCTTGTACTTTTTTGTACTTTCTCTTGTACTTTGTTGTCACTTACATCTGTGCGCTGGGAAGGGTAAAGAATGTGGCCCTCTGTCTTTCAGTAAAGTGATTTTTGCAAACATTCAGTATTTTTTGGAAGCCTTGAGAACAGCTAGTGCCCAGTGGGCCAAAATGCTATCGGGTCAATTGCTTGCAGGTGAGGCATTTTTGATGGGGTGAAGCCACAGGTGTGGATGATTTCTGCAAGCTCTGTTGAAGAGACTGTTATGCACAAGAACTTTGTGAAAAGTGGCAAATTCAATGTATCCGTCCACAAGCTTGTTTGTAGTCCTGCTGCCATGTATGAACACCTTCCATTGAAGGAACCTGGTGTTAGCAAATACCTGGGAGCATTGGAATCTATCCTTGGGATTCAATGACAAACCCATACACAGGTGAATCTCTAGTTCTCCTTGATCCTTATAAATCCGTAAGCATCACAGACTGTTTTTTCAAGTCTTGCTTTCCCTATGTTGTTCCAAGTGTTCCATGTAGATGAGGATTCTCCAGACAAGTGTGTTAGGGAAATGAGGAGCTCTGCAGGCTGCAGGAGTCATACCAAGCCCCTGTGAATCAGAACAGGATTTAGGTGTTGGTGTGTTGGTAATGTGACTTAATCATGTATGTATGATGATCTGTTGGCTTAGTAAATTTTCAAAAGCAAGCTATTTTTGTAAAGATTAAAACTCTGCTGACTGTTTGACTGGCTGAATGAAAATCTTAAGAGTTCAAACCTCTCTGTCTCTCTTTACATTTTCTCTGACTGCTAAATGATTTTTATTGTATTTCATTTTATGTGATAACCTTATCGCAGACCGAAATGAATTTATCCCTCGCTTTCCTCAGACAGAAGCTGATGAGGTCTCAATTTTCCAAATAGGCTTCACTTACAGTTGCAGAAACCTCTGAAAATTGAGGCTGCTTTCCTTCCCCCATTTGCAGTTCTAGAGAGTAAATAGTACGCAGCAGTACGAGGAACACAACCCAGAGCTCTTCAATTAAAAGTCCCTGTTTTCAGAGCTGGGGAGAAGTCCTTTGTCTGTCAATGGAACAAGTGCAGCAAAAAGCAATGGCTTTTCACTTTCTTTGATCCAATAATCTAGCAGAGGTATGGTCCCAAGCAGTACCCTTGCACTACTTGTATCATGGTTCGGCATTGCACCAGCTACTGCTAACCTGCATGGCGTGGAGCTAATAACACAGAGTGGGGGGAAAAGCATGTATCCTGCTTTATATAGCTCTCTTAGAAATATTAAAAATGAAGAACTCGCTTAAAGAGTTTTAATTAGCTATTTCTTGGCATAATATGGACTTACGCTGTTTTCTTTAGTGGTTTCTGTGGCTATGATTGTGTATCCGTGTGTTTTTCTGCTGCTATTTGGAGAGAATGATGTTTTTACAGGAACATATCCCATTTTCCCTTTATTGTAATTGTTTTGGAATAAGAAGTAATCATCCAGGACTGACCAACTTGTTCTACCAAACATTCTGTTCTCAATTCTAGTAAATTGCTTTGAGAATTGAACAAAGCTCTGCTCAATCATGCAAGATACCCATTCTGAAGAACACCAGGAAAGTAAACCTAACCTACTTTGGCCTGTTGCAATCATCTTTTTTTTTACTTCTTAAAGATAAAACTGTAAAAGTGTGATTCCAAATGCACAGAACTTGTGAATCTTCATTCATTGAATAAAATCCGTTTGATAAAATAACCTCAAGTTCCGCATCTAAATCCCCAGACCTGGCAAGTGTTTAACTTCTAATTTATTACTAATAGAGCAATACCATCTCGACAGAACCTCCCGTCTGTGGATATCAGTGTTTTGCAGTTATGAGTGAAGGTATCGAGCTCTTTTGAAGGCACCTGCACATGGCTGGCAGGCGGCAGCATGGCATGCTCTTACCTCCTTAAGGAGCTCTTCATGCCCCTGGGTTCCAGGTTTCCTTTCTCAAATGCAGTCAGTCTTTGTCTACGCTGGAGTGAAAAAGGGCTGCCCATGGCGTGGCCGCTCTTGTGTTCAGTTGATCCTTTATGTTGGTTTGAGCTTGTGTTTTTTTTTTGGAATGGCTGGAACTTCAAAGTTTTGCTGGTATTTGTGTGTAATACTAAACCAACACTGAGCATTCAGTGATCAACTGTTGTGCTGTTGGGTGGATGATAAGTGATTTACCGCTTTAAATGTGGCTATCGGATATTACTGCAAGTTTTTTGTTTGTATCTTGCTTGATATTTATTGTTGAGATAAACTTCCTAGAGCGTGTATCTCTCAAAATTAACACAGAGAAGCCACTGGTTGAACTAAGAATGTTGATAGACTGGTATCCTTGGTCAGGTATATACTTGGTGGGAGAAAAACAGTAACACATCAGAGTATTTAAAAAGAGAATTCTTCTGCTGGAGTATGGTGGTCAAATGCAGCCAAGCTCAGTGCGGCACCTGTTGGGGGGAAAAAGCTTAAGGACTCCAAAGGAACAAAATATGAAAGTTGTCTCATTATGGCAACCCACATAATAAACATGATTTTTTTTTTTTTTGCCAGTTGCATTGCATTTTGTCTCCCCCATGTGTATTTGTACCTCATTACGTAGCTGGTTGCTCCTTTTGCACACATAATGAAGCTGAAATTTAGAGACATTGGGTGCTTTACCTTGCCCCAGTTAACTTGATAGCATTAACTTGCATTTTAAAAAAAAAAGTCTGTTGTGAGGGAGTTTGGGGTTCAGCTTTCATGTTTTGTGGTGGTGGGCAGGACATAGGGACCATAGGTAAATAGGAGATGTTTGTATGCACATCTGTGTGAAGAG
Source organism: Balaeniceps rex (assembly GCA_013401315.1). Classification (NCBI taxonomy): domain Eukaryota; kingdom Metazoa; phylum Chordata; class Aves; order Pelecaniformes; family Balaenicipitidae; genus Balaeniceps; species Balaeniceps rex. The sequence goes on from VYZW01041552.1 coordinate 45,933, forward strand.
TTCTATGTTGAATAAAAAATGATAAATATTGATGAATAATGGGGTGAACATCTGTACACTCAGGGTTCAGCTTCATAAATCCAGTACCCAAAGTCTTTTTGGTCTTGACTGAGTTCAGAAGAGTGATGGGGCTTCTGGCCATGGAAATATTGTCAGTCTTCAGCTCCACAGCTTGCCCGTGATGCAGACTTGCATAAGGATAGGAAATAGTAACCACGGGTTGGTGCCGGTGCTCCTCATCTCGCAGCAGCTGCAGCGCAGAGCGCGGTAGGGACGGTGTGTATCGCAGGGGTAACTTGCCTGTGCGTTTTATTGGCAGTATGTCCACAGATACTATCTGTATCTCCTGTGCTCCAGACTAAAGCTCACAGGAAAATGCTGTCTAGATAGCATCTTGTTTGCCCTTTTTTTGCTGTTAGTGCTAAGTAGATATTTGTATGGATGGGAAAAGATCCCCTGTGATCTTTCCTCTTTATGTGCTAGCACATTACCTGTGCAATTGGGATCTAAATCTTTCAGCTCTTTTTTTTTTTTCCCCCCCCTCTGTGTCGTTTGTTGGTTTTATTTGTTGTTTCATGTCATAGTTGGTTAAGTCTGAAACTAAGTGTACAAGCTCCACTACCATGCCATATTCTTGTACTGATGCACAGTGTAGCCGCTGGCACATGTGCTCTCCCATTTTCTTAGGGAAAGAAAAAAGGTAATTGAAGTTTTTATGGGAATAAGAAAAGTGACATTGGAGGCAGTTATTGTTCACAGAAATGCTGCCTTTTCCAGAAGAATTGTGTGAAGGTTTCTTACACTTTTTCATTTCTATTTGTATGGAAGATAGGTAGTGGCTGCTTGAAAGATACCATCCACCTCTTGAGTAAATAATATTTTATAGGCTTCTGTAGACTTTCTTGCCTTTTTCTTTTAAAGATTATAAAATAGTAAATACAACAGGAACAAAAAGTTAGGGCTTTGAAATCACTGGGGTGTAACAAGCTAATAATGACAGAGCCTTTGGAAAGGGCAGCACACCTGGGAAAACACTGGCATTTTCAAGGCCAGTGTAAATTCAGGTTAGTAAAACAACTAAATAATGTCAGTAATTTTATCACTACAAGTGTCTTCAAACACTGGGCAGAGTGCTGCTATTGTCTTCAGCCTACTTTTTCTCCATCAGGCTTCTGTTTCAAAATAGCAGCGTCTTTCATTAGTAGAAGCTGTTTGTGGCTGATTCTTTCAGTCTTTCTTTCAGTCTTTTTGCCTTTGGAGCAAAACTCCAACTGAAAAACTTCACACCAGCCTATTAGGTTTTAATGACATTGCAAATGAGACCTGATTTTATCTTAATATTATAGAGAAGCCCTTTAAATATAGGTAAAAATGCATTCAGTAAAATCTAATGAAGTGTTCCTGATTTTTAAATGGACCTTGTGAATAAAAGCTAGTTAATGCCTGCGAGTCGATATCAAATGCAATCTGACTTGGAAGTTCTAGAAATGTTTTTTTTGCACACATAGAAACAGGGCTAATTATTCTCTTTTATACACAGTTTACACATACAGTACACTAATGTTGGAAACAACGGAAAAAAAACCCCAGTAGTACTTGGGAAAGGGGAGGAGGATTTTATTAATTCAGCAAAAGAAATACCCACCCGGAAGAGAATCCCGGAGTCGGTCTGTGCATGCTCACGATGCTTCCCAGCGCTTTATCAGGCTTATCCATATACAGGATCAAACACATCTGCACAAGTAGTTCCTAATCTTCTCGTATTGACCGCTGGTTATGCAGGCACAGGTGGCTGCTGCTGCCAGAGCAAATACTGTAACCTGTTTCTGGGGGCTGTGTGGGTCCGGAAGAGACCGTGCTCTAGAGCAGACAGGTTGTCCTGGTAGATTGCAAATGGCTTGTAGCCTGTTGGGCACTGTGGAGATTTTGGACTGTGTCTATATACTATGTGCTCTATAAGCCTGATATTCTCTAAAGAACATGTTTTTTCAAAGCTTTTAATTTTGTATTATGGAGAATCACCTTCCTGAATGTCAAGTAGCTGATAGAGCTAGGTGCTGAGGTCAGTCTTATTTTGTGAGCTAGGATTCAGAGCTTACTTGGCAGTCTGGAAATCAACATGGCAGAACAAGTAAAACTTGAAGATTTTTGGTAATCTGTATATACTAATAATGTTAATGTATAAATTGGAAGCTGTAAATGAAGTGTATCAATTTCCTTATGGATAATGGAAAAATAGATCAAAAATAGGTGAACAATCTTCTAATGCTTTCAATTAACATTTTTCTTGTTTCTTGCAATTAAAATTAACTGCTCTAACTTTCATCTGTCTAGAAAATTGATTGATCAATCACTATATATTTGTTACTGTTGCAGGCTTCTGCTGTGTATACCTATATCTATTTTATGCTCACTTGTGTACAATACCTTACTGCCTTGGAAGAGTCTTTCAGTATTTGCATCTTTATGGCATGGTAATTCACTAATGAAAGTGGTTCTCTAATCTTTGCTGTGGAGGAGTTCTCCTCTTTTCAGGGAAAGAGAGTAGAACAGTGCTGTTCCAAACTAGCATTGAGAGGTACTTCCAGAAAGGGATACCATGAATGTAATTTATTTGACTGCACCATAACGACTGCCTTCAGCGCTATTATAGCGGGAGGTAATAGAGTGGGGAGTGAAGAGAGGGTGCTTATTAAAAAGAATAAATCATTAGGCTATATGGTCAGTAAAAGTACAGTGCATAATCTGGCTAGGTTCTGGCTAAGGTCAGGGAAAAGTGATTACCCAGCAATATCTATGCATTAACAGCAGGAATTTTTGGCAAGGAAATCAAACCTGGGTGGCTAATGTACATAAAGGATTGTGGGGGGACATCTGGTGTCATGAGATCTGGATGCACTGCTGCTGTCCTGGGCACCCTTTTGTAAAATCGTCTCAGAAAAGTAAATGAAGGAAAGGAAATGTGGCATCCAAACAGAAGGATGGTGATGGTGCAAAGAAAGAAGCATTGATCCATGTCACTGTTTATAGACAAATTTGTGATGAAAAAAGACAGATGCTTGTAACTGTTGATGCAATGAAGTTTTGAAACAACTTTCTTGTTGGAATTGTGTAAGGAAAGAATCTTAACTGGTTTTGAGATAAAGCTTTGTGTCACAGGAGGGGTTACAATAGGAATACAAAGCCGGATCCGGAGCACTGGAGGAAAAAAAGAAAACAACACTAAAAGAAAACAAATTTGAAATATCTTTCTTTTTTTTACTTTATTTTTATTCAGTACTGTATTTTCTCATTTAAAGTCTCTTCAAAGTTGGAACTGCTCATAGTTATGCACATAATTGACTAAGGCTTTCTAGTGTCTGAAGAGGCACCTATTCAGCTCAGTTTCTGGATTATTGTCTCTTTAGATAAAAATCTTCAGAAAAAACATTGCACTTAATGATGAAATATTCTGAAGCTGGTGGTAGAGTGGGACTACATCACACTTCTGTAACACTTTCCATTCGGCATTTTTGAGCTTGCCAAATTGAAGCAGAGGAAAGTTAGGGAGGCTTCTTTAAAGTAATTCTATCACAGGCAGAAGTAGAACTAGGAACTGTAAGGAACTGTAAACCCCCATTTCTTCTGTTTATGTGGAGTAATCTTCCTTGAAAATGCCGCACACAGCCTACAAAAGCAACTTGGAGGTTCATTCCCAGTTTAGCCTGCGGGCAGCACTCCTGGATTCTTGCGAACGCTGAAGCGAGTGCTCCGAGTCTGTATTTATAGTGCATCCATCTCTAACGCTGCAGGAAAAAGCTAATATTTTTTTTCAGCTTGATGCGTTTCTCAAACAAAGGCCTTTGCCTGACTGTGGATGTGTCTGTAGCTCCTGCACTGGTGATGCTGCTTGACTGTGCTGCAGAGGACCTGGACCCACTTGGGAGAAAATGAATGAAACTTCCCATTGCCATGGTGTCATGGTCTCCTGCTGCTACGCACATGCCTGGGTGGGGCTGGAGGAGTTTACTGAAGATAAACATCAACAGGGCCAAGATGTTTAATTTTTGAAGTGATGGACATTCTTCCCTTGACCTTTTTTTAAGGAATATGTTATAAGGAACTGCAGGTGCTGTCAGCTGTTATGAAATGGCTGGTCATTAAACCCAAAAAAATCTAATCTTGGTATATTTTATGAGGTTAATAAGTACATATAAACTAGTCATTAGTGTGTGGATAGCACTGATGGAAGCTACTTTTTTTCTAGTGAGGCACATCTTAATCCTGCAAAGAGCCAATTTGACCCTGTAACTCTCCTTGTTGATGGTCATTAAACAGGAGGCAGCACCACCTTCGGGTTTGAGCTATCTTGGAATAACAACTGACAAGACCCTGGTACATTTTGATATGATTTGTTTTCCCATATGGTATTTTCTATATTCATTTCTAGTCAGGTGATTTTGGGGCATCACCCTTGATTGACATCTCCCATCAGAAACATGGAGTCTTCCCTTCTGTTTTGTGGGAACAGACTTGTGATGCACTTCAGGTTTTTTGGTTGTTTTTTTTCTTCAGTAATGCGTGGCTGTTCAGTGAAGCACTGTTTCTGTTTGAGCCTGGGTTACTACTTCTCCATATGAATTATCCCCAGATAGTTTGGTTTATTCCTTCCAATTATCAATTTTATTTTTTGTTCCTAATTTATGTAACTCTCTCAAACTATGAATATTTTCCATTAAGTAATGAATGTATCAGAAGTTTTCAATCATGTCTCTATTTTTAATGTAACATTATTTAAAGAGAGGCATGCTCAATTAATTGTGGGCTGATGCTCCTGAAATTTGATTATGACATTCTTAATTCAAAGGATTTCTGGGGTGTATTTACAGATTTTTTTTTAAAATTTTAAGATTTTTCTACCATATGTATGTGTTTGTATTTAAAAATGCTATGTACTTAAAGAAAATAAAGACACATGAATTTTACACACCTCGGTGCCACGATAGCACTTGTCTCTTCCTGTTCATCTTAATGAACTTTAGAAAAACATTTGCTTTCCACTGAAAATATTCTCTTTGGAATCGGGATGTTATCTGATGTAAAACCAGAAAACCCCAAGCACTTCCCCTTCCTCATTGTGTAGTTTGTGGTTTTGGTTTTTTGTGTTGTTTTATTTGTGGGTTGGTGTTTTTTCCCCTGCAGACAAAAGGAAGCTGTTAGACCTTTTATAGAAAATTTGTGAAGAGTCCTTTTTTTGGAACAAGCAACGATCCTTTTATGGCTGCTGGGAGTATTTGAGATAATGTTGTGCTACCAGAAGTAATTTCGTAATGAGAAATCTGTCCAGACTCCTTTGCACGTTGATAACAATTTAATAGCAAATGATGTTTGAGGCATTGTCAGATATGATGTAAGCAATGTGGTGCCCCTAAACACGAATCTTTCAGACAGTGTAAACAAGAGGGTCAGACTGTAAATTGAGCCTGATAACAGAGGCGGTTAATTCCTTTCCTTCGATTTTTTTTTTAATTTCATTTTTATTTCTCATTTCTGCTGGCATTTGATTGCACTGTTTGCTCTCTCATTTAGTCTGCTGTATCATACTGTGTGCTTCCGCAATTTTGTATTCTGAATTTTTAACCCTGGTAGAAAGTACATGCGATGTTTTACTTTCACCACATTAGACATCGATGGCTCAGCCATGTGTCCAAGAGTACCTAAGCTTTAGCTGTGTTCATTTGTTTTTTAAGAATGGCATTTACTCTTTATAAAAAGCTTATATCTGAGAGGAAAAATGTTTTAATTACTGCTGGGCTATGTAAGTGAAACCAGTAGCAGCCCAGTCCTTTGAAATTTAATATAGTTATGACAAGGTAGTTCTAATTTAAACTAGCTAGCCAAATTCAGCATAGACCTTGATCTTACACCAATACCGAATTTGAACTAATATGAAGTCATGGCAGTCAAAAAGTTGATTGAAGAGAGCGTTATCAGGTGGTATTATGGATGCTGTGATCAGAAAAAAAGTCATTTAAGTAATTTCAAGAAGATTCTTTGTCACTTTTGGTGACTTACAATAACAAGGACCTGGCTTTCAAGCATTGCAATTTTTCTTTTATGTCAATGTGTCAAAGACCTACAGGAACAAACTGGTCATGCACACAAAAAGCCAATGAAAATAAATTGTTTGACGGGGTGCATCACTAGTAGCAACAGTAAACATCACTGGCAAAATATTTGAAGTTCATTAGGAAAGATGTTTAGTTTCTGTTTTCCCCTTCAAACCAAAGCAACAGCAAATAATTTGGTGTGCTTCCCCCCCGACCCCCCAAAGATTTTAAATTATATTGAAGCACTTAGGTTAGATTAATCTCGGCTTAACTTTAGGTGTTATTTCAATAGTGATACTGACAGCTGTAGAGGCCAGTTCATTTTATCTACTGTAGCTGCTGGATTGGGTAGCCCAAGTGTCTTCATCTGAATCAACCCCAGCTGAGCTCTTGTCCTCTATCTGCGTGACTGCACGAGGACTGGTCAAGGCACCTCCAGGACAATTTAATTGCATCTTCTGTGACTCTTGTAAATTTTTACAAGAGAGGGTTCAATGGAATTAAACATACATGACCAGGTCACTGAGATGTTACCATGTGCAGCTGCAGTTGGGGGTGGTGTGGAAGCATGCTCCCTGCAAACAGCAGCTGCCAAATCGCAGTCTGGGTGATCGGCTGTGCAAGATGTTTGTGCACAGTCTTTGCCCCGGGTCCCAATAACTGCTGAAATCGTGTGCTGAGCTGCTGGTCTGGCTTCCTACAAGAGGGGAATAAAACTTCCAAGGAAATTGTACACAAAATGTACCCCGTTAACCTTTTTCTAATCTGTCTCTGAGGTCACACTTGGAAAGGGAGGTCTAGACGAAAAGACTCATTTGTTGTGTTTCTGGACCTCTTGAAATTAAAAGAAAAATTATGTTTGTATCTCTGTATTCAGGATTTCTTTTACTGTTCCTGCTGCTCACATTAATTTTGGAACACATCACATGTCAAAGTGCTGGACATCGCTAATCCTGTTTTAGTGTTTATCTTTGATAGAAGTTTTATTATTGCATTTTGAATGTCCTTGAGAAAGGCAGCTTATGATTTGTGTAGTCCCCCAGAGGGAAACCTTAGTGTTATCTTGTTTAAACAATGCTCATTGCTTGAATTGTTAATGTGTTCATTGCTTATATGGGGTAAATCCTCCAGACGCTGCATTGTCACTACTGCAGTTGGGGCTGGGGATTCACCAAAGTGTGTGTCTCTTGCATTGCTCTGTTTCTGGCCCCTTGATGCTCTGTTGCTAAAAGACTGAGAATATAACTGCAAGATCTCTATTCCTTGGGGATAAAGCAAATGTGAGGCTGGAGGGTGGTGTTTGCTGTGATTCTAGCTGTCCGCAGCCTCCAAAGCTTGCTTTTACATTTTAATTATGACTTTCTACTTGGAGCCCTTGGTTCTCTTGAACTGAGGGGACCTTTCTGAATAGGGCTTTGATGGAAGATATCTGCTTTATTTGCTTTGCAGTTTGTGTGTTTATTTTCCTTCGGGAAAGGAGTGACTGGGCAGCAGAGCGGGAGATTGCCTTTGCTTTCCACCACTTGTGCCGGTCAGGAGAGGGAACATCCTCATCCCTGGGAGCAGCTTCCCTGGGGGGGGAGAGGGGCTCTGTGGGGACACCTGATGCTGAGAGGGGTAGGGTGCTGCTCGTCCTCTTGGGGACTGGAAGAGGCTTTTTTCTGGAGAACTAGAGCAGCTGAGGGGAGGCTGTGGCAATGTCCAAGGCTGAAGGAAAGAGCCTGCTCTGTGTGGATGCAAGTGTGTGTCGGGGGGGTGTTTATAGCCCCCTTTAATTTTATTCTCTTGGCCAGCAGATACGAGTTCTGACTACTGTAAGAAGTTCTTTGTTTTAGGTCACTTAAAAGAGAGCTTTAAAGATTAAACCAGCACCCCATGTTGTTTTTCAAGGAGCTACTGCAGCAGAGATAGCGGCTGCTGGCTGCTTGTGCAGAGCTGGGGGCTGAGCGGGTGCGGGGAGCTGGAGCTCGGGGACAGCCCCGGGCTCCCCCGCCCTTTGCTGTTTTGCCTCTCTATTTCTGAGGTACAGCTGTAGACTGATCTGGTGCAGAATTGCGAGTGGCTTTTTTTGATTACATCTGTTAATAGTTGCCTTATATTAATATAGCTTTTCTCCGCTTTTCTCTAATGTACTGAAAAAGCTTTCTGTTTTTACAATCAAAGCTCTTTTTTTCACAATGAGCCAAATTCACACCTAATGTTTTGCTGCCTTTTGTCTGCAAACCAATTCAGTCTGATCTGAAAGTTATGGAGTATTTGTGCTGTAGGAAAGAGATGTACTAATTGGGTGGGTTTGGCTGGACGTCGAAGCTACAAACGTCATAGGGAAGATGAATACAGAGCAGCTTGCATTGCAAGATGGATGTTCTCATCACTTACACAGGAGCTTTAGGAAAAAATGGGAAAAATTGTCTAACTGAAGCTTTGTGTTTCTCCTTTGTGAACTTTGTATTGACTGTTGTCCTCCAGATGTGTGCTGGGAAAAGGAGGAGGGAACCTGAGGTCTCCATGTCCTCTGCTCATCTCAGTAGTAAGAACAGGATTGTTCGGGAAGGGGAGACTGAGAGGCAGCGAGGCAGTTCCTGAAGTGAGGAGGAAAATCTGTGTGGTGGGTTTTTTTTGTGTGTGTGGAGTCCTTACTCTATTTGCAATTTGCAGAAGGCTTAACTGTAGATTTTGCTCTCTTCTAGTTACGAAGCAGGTAAAGGAGGCTGAGCTGAAGAACTAATGCCCTCCTGGTTTGTCCTTGGTGGATTAGTGCTGATCTCAAGAGAACAAGCTCTACCTAATGTGTTAGGGTTTTTTTTAAACAAATAGCTGGTATCCCCCAAAATAATTAAACCAATGAATCTGTGTGTGAGCCCTGGATGGAATAATTAGGTTTTTTCTTTCCGAAAGCACTTACATATTGATCTGTGCTCTGAGGTTGCAGATGTCGTTCCCTGGCTGAAAGGGTTTGGTACCGTTGAAAGATGTTTCTGTTTCTTCAGTCACTTCTCTGGAAAAGGAGAGGCTAAAAGAGGCTGACTGGAAGATCCCAGGATGAGGATGAAATAGGAAGAAGTGTCTTGTGGTATTTTGCTATAGCCACAGTGGTATATGGACATAGATGGTGTAAGACATGTAGGTGCTGTAATTTATTACAAGAACAGGCATAGATGGACAAAATTGGAGAAGCTCTAGAGGACACAAGAACTGTAGTAGAATGTATCTTAGGAGAGCTAAGGAAGAAAGATAGCAGGTATCTGTTATGTGCATGTGGCCCTTTTCATATAATGAGTCACTAAGATACAGGTGTGTGGTTTTGGTTTTTTTAACTATTCTTTCTGTATAGCACCTGCCAGTACATATTAAAGTAGAAATTCTTAAAATAAAGATCTCTTGCAGGTGGGTAAGGTGGATGCTTTCAGAAAAGACCAGAACACCTTAAAAAGGGATCAGCAGACTTTGGTATCTAGAATGGTGTCCAATCTAGAGGGCAACTTCTAAGGGAGAAGTTGTTGTTCGGTTTGTGGGGGGTTTTTTGTTTGTTTAACCTTTCAACTCATATAGGAAGCCTTAAGGCTTCCTTTCTGCTGAAATCTGTTAGTGACGTTTACGACTGAATTACTTCTGTCCCTTTAACGAGCATTAAAGAGTTTTGGCGATTTCTCTCCCTTGCAGTTCTTGCCGGGAATCCTTCCAAGCTTCTGCCTCTGGGTTTTGTGGTTGTCAGAATTACAATGTATTCATATTTCATGCTGGAGATGTGCTAAACTACACAATGAGTCTGAGAGCAGGGATCAAAATACTCAGTTGGTGGCATGGATAAAATGATGTTTTGCATGATAAATTTTATAACCGCAGCAGCAAAGTCTCATTTGGTTTCAGATTTGTGGTGTCTCACTATATGAAATACCCTAAACCCATGGCAAGACATTCTATGGGTGGTAATTTTAATAAAATTGTATATTTTTTGTGGTTATGCTGTGTAGCAGTGTGTGAATCATAGCCAATATATTCTGAAATGTATATATTTGGAGAGATGTGTTTTTTAAACACAATCTGTATGTTCATCAAACATAGTGAGTATTTAGTATTTTTTCAGTCAACAGATGCTAAATGCCACTTAAAACAATATATGTACGTTTTCCCAGGTGGGATGAAATAAGGTTAAAGAGTCTTATTTTCAAAATGGCTAAATTCTTTTCTTGTAGTGACTTGCTATGTGACCTCAGCTGTATTTTATCTGTCAAATGATGACTTTCATGGTATTGTTAATGATAACAACCAGAGGCAGTTCCCATGCCCGTGGGAACCAGAGTCAGCTCCCGCCCCTGCTGCACATGTTCTGAAGCCATGGAGCAGATGCTTGGGAGCAGCTCACCTTAATCCTTTCTCACCAATACTTAGGTGCACAGGACTGGGGGGTTTGGTTGAGCTGCTCACTAGGACACCACAACCTGTCTTTTTGATAGCCAAAGCTCTAAATTATCCCTTACAGCTCAACAATAACAAAAAGGTTCCCTTTTCCAAACCAAATCTGTTTTGGAGCAGTAGACACTGAGGAGGATAGGTTTCTGTGGCCACAAGATGGCAATCACAGAGCAAACTTCCAGCTCACACTCTTCTCTGCAGGATGCATGACATAAATTAACACTGTGCTGCTTGAACTGCAAAGATACCTATAAAATAAAAATGGTACAGCAGGCAGAAAAAGGTACTGGGCAATGTACATGTAAAATGTACATGTGCTTGTTTAAACGATATTTCTTCATTAAACCCCACCAATGTGTGGCACAGTATGTAAATACACTGTTCACTGATTCAGGCAATTGCTGGGGTAACTTTTTCCAGTTTATCTTCATCACTTTAGGACTGAAGCAACTGGAAGGCAGCAGTATTATACTAATATACATATGATGATTCCAGCATACTGTAGTTACTATAAAGCTGTGTAATAGTGGCCTTTTTATTTCAGCTCTTTTGCCAGAAGCTGCACAAATTGTCTGGTTACTTTCATACTTCAGTCCTGAGGGATAAAAATCACTGTAAAAATCGGTTTGGAATGTTCCCTGTTAAACTATTTTCACGGGTCGGAGGCATGACGTGAAATATTTCTACAGAGAAAATAACAAGTTCTGCAGTACGTCACTGCTATAGGCTCCATTTTCGCATCCTGCAAAATAGCTCCTCTCCTTTCTCCCCATTTTTCTTGCTGTGTGAATGGATATGGAAGTGTTATCAAAGTTGGCTGTGGTGCTGTTTGCCGATTTTGATGAAACTATTACAGAAACAACAGTTAGTGTTAGCCTCTTCTGTAGGGATTTGAGCAGAGAGCCCAGACAGTGTGATCACTGTGTTAAAACATCTCTCTCTCTCCATCTGAGTCTGGTTCTCTTAATCTGCAAAGGTCAGGCATCACTTCATGTGGCTGCAGAAATGAATTGAAGTTAAGGATACGTTACAGAGGACAATATCCTCTGAAGCAGAAGCATGCTGCTTCTGAGTGGGCAGCCTTTCTGGTGAGCTTGGTTGGAAATCCTGCTTGCAGCCACCAGACTTCACGCGTGTACAGAGTCTCTCGGCTGCCTGTGCTTGTGCCCAGCTGTTTGGATGGTGGTGTGCTTGCCCACAGCCTTGTTGCCCCTCTAGAGATGGGATTTGGTCTTTCATAAGCACCTTCTCATATAACTCCATTCCATTTCAGTAGAAGACACTGGTGTCCCCAATATATGGATGAACTGAGTATCTGATACCAGAAGAAATGGTTGCAAAAGAAGTTTGGGAAAGCAAAAGGAGCACAGGGACAATGGGATGTACTTTTCCCTGTCCTGTCTCGAGGGAAGATTATGGTATGAGAAAGTAACTTCAATAGACTGGGAAGCAGATTACCTTCCAGGTATAGGGATCCCTGGGAGTCCTGATACAACTCTGGTAGTTTAGCAGCACAGCTTGTTGCTACGTTCTAATATCCAGACAAGGGGATTTTATTGGGTGACTTTTGAAACTTGGAAAATAGCCTGAGTTACCTATGACACTATTAAAATACAAAGCACCTAATAAGATGTCTAGTCTGTTGTTGTCTGATGTCTGACATAAGCTGACATGGTAGGATGGTGAGGACGTGACCAAGAGTGTACAAATTAACTGCCTGATACTCCAGGCAGTTGCACTTTACTCCAGAGTCAAAGCAGAGAGTGAGGGGTCTCTGTCTGCTCTCAAGCACCATGTCCGTAAATACCCTTATCTTGTGAGCCTGGGAAAACAATTAATTATACAAATAAACAGCAGTGGGAGGAAATCCAACTTGTTTCTCTTGTAATTCCATTGGCTTTGAGCTTGTGCTGTGGTGGAACACCACACAGAGGCTTTCTAACTTCTCACCTTTAACTGCTGTCATGGCATTGTTATTTCTGGGGTGATTAATTTGCTGAAGTTTAAACTTGTGCCAGACTGAAATCCAAAAGAATGACATTTTCTGATTGTACGTGGAGCCTATGTGATATTGGTAGGTTAAATATATGCATATTTTAATCAATAACTGGAAAAAGAGAATCTATTGATGTGCTTGCTAGCTTTTTTTATTCCCCATGTGGGTCTTTTCCTTTCAGCTGATTTCAGCCTCTTCTCTCTGCAGCCAGAAACTTGCAGCGCTGCCTTCTGCTTTCCTTTCCTAGACCCATCAGTGGGATGTTCTGGTCCAGGCACATATGGAGAGTGGCCAGAAAGTTGATGTAGTGGAGTAGGGAGGCAGAGGCAGCCCTGTGGTAAGGCAGGAGTGTAACGAGGAGAGTTAGAGGGAGAAACCAGAACTCAAGAGGTAGGATGGGGGGGCAGGATGGCAAAGAAGCACCTAAGGACACTGAGGAAAAGTTGAATCTAACAAGAAATTAGCAATGTGCGGTAAATATCAGCAGCCCAAATAAGTATTGGCTCTAAATATTGATTCTTTTCTTTTTTTTTCCTCCTAAAAAACAAACTCTGAACTCTGCAAAGCCTAAATATGAACAGTAATAGTGCCAGTATCTCTGTCCTATTTTATAGGTGTCTCAAGTTTAACTAGTGCTGTAGCGTGTAGACAAAGTGTAGCAGATGTGAAGGTCTTGAAAGAAATAACTCTCTCTTGGTTGGAATATGGCAGGTATGAAAAGGTTAGTTTTTAAGGGTCTAGTCTTTTGTTTCATTGTTTTGATTAAAAGGAATTACAGGAATAAGGTATTGAATCCTCTCAATTTTGTGGGACCCAAATTGTAACCAACCTAGGCAAAGTGAAAAGCTCAGATTAAAGCTGAATGCAGAGTGCTCTTTATCTGTGTCTTTCACTATAACTTTCACCCAGAGCACATCTCTATTTTGTTTCCTTTTTGACATTGGATGTAATATGGCTTGTGCTCCCTAATAGAGCTGGCACAATTTCAGGCTGATATGGCTGTCCTGGCAGTGTCAAGTCTATCTTGAGCAATCAAGGCACAGTGGCTCGTTACATACTCATTTTTATCATCTCCTGCCTTATTCTATTGGAAGCTTACAGCAGAGGTTAAAAACATCATCTGCACTGGGACTCCTCTCCAGCTGCTAAGGGCTCATTTTATCCCTGACCCTTTAAGATACTAAAGCCAGCCTGCTTCATCTGTCACTGGCTTGAAAGGAAGCCTGGTCCCTAGACATGCTGCATCATTTATTCCTGTTTTTCTTTCTGCTCTCGTGGACTTCAAATCCATCCAATCTCCCATTAATAAGGGTTCTACCAGATGCACAGAAAGGGTAGGGACCTGTTGACACCGGCAAAATATCTGACCTCTGTTGGGCTATCGGATTTTTTTTTTTTCCCCCCACATTATGACATCGGTGATTTGAAAATAATCTGCAGCTCTGTAAAGAAGAAATGCACTGTTAAGTGTTTTCAATAACTAAGATGGTTGCTTATTAGCTCTGTTGGGTTGGCTTTTTAAAGGGCTATACTGTGAGCATTTTGTATTTAGGGCTGCTCGCAGTTAGCAGTATTCTGTGCGTACTTTTTTGGGCCAAAGCCGTACTTATTTCTGTAATAAATTCCCTGTTTGAAGTTGATGGGAAGAGAGGCCTGAGGCTCTTGCAGTAGAGCAAGCTTAGACATAACAATAAGAATGGCAATAAATGTAGCCATAAAAGGGATTTTAAATCAGCAGTCACTTTTTTCCTGCCCTGAAAACATTTTAAGTGTTTCCTCTGTCTTCTGCCAGTACTGCTGTTTAGGTGCAGTTAAGGACTTTACCTATTCTGCAACTTGTCCGTTTAAAATGTTAAATTTTGTCTGAGAGGTCTGTTGGAGCTTGTTGCTTCACCATAAGCACTTATATTTGCAATAGCAATTAGAGTTCTCTTGAGGATCCTTAAAAAGCTTTTTTTGAATAGGAAAATTGGCCCAAATCATTTGAGGTTGCTTCAGAAACTGCACCTGTTTTTCTGCGTTAGCTTAAGTATCTTCTCTCGTTCTCCATCACACAGTCTAGTTTTATGTGAGGCTAAGCTGAACACAGCTTCCCAAATTTCATGTGCATTCTACTCACCAGAGCCAACAGTATACAGCTGTGTATCAGTTTTAGAAATGCAAGTACGTTTTGAAGTATTATTTAGTGTCAAGAGTAGAGTTTTTGTCTGAAGCTAAATAAGATACAAATCTCCACCGAAAGACAATCGGATTAAATTTCTGTAATGGATAACTTTGGAGAAGAGCTGGTCTGCTTCCAAAATGTTACGCTCCAGAAGATGACCCCCAGCAGTGGATGGACTCCCCCTTGTGTCCTGTGGTCTGGACCACGCTCTTGCCAAGTGGTTTGTATTTGTATGTAGAGTGAAGTTGAGGAAAAATGGAGCTCTCCTGCAGAAGACATTAGCCCTTCCATGTGTGAAACTGGTCCCCAGAAGACTGCAGAATGGAGCTTTTCAACCAATTTGCTGAAGTCTGGCAACCTGGCAATGTTGCCTGTGCCTGCCTCTTCCCTCATGGGTTTGCAATTGCTTCATTGGTCAAAAAGCTCCACCTTCAGCAGCTGCAGAAGTGATTTCTGAATTTTTCCAAAATAACTTTTCCAAAATAATCTTTCTCAGAATGCGTATAGCAAGCATACGTCCCTTAAGCCATAGGTGTTAAAAGTCCAAACCAGAAAGCTATTGTATTGGCTTCCAGTGCTTGGACTCCTTCCCCAGGCGTCCGGGAGGAATGCATAATCACCTGGCTATAAATACTGAAGCTCATGTTATAAAGGTATGGAGCCTGTTCAGAAGGTGATATGCCAGCTTTGCTGGGGGACAAATGCAAACCAGGGATGGGTTAAGCTGTGTTGGCAATCTGTTCAGAGCTAGAGAAGCTTGCTTGTTGGCAGAAGTGTAGCCTTGCACTGTAGGAATACCATCTATGTGCATCAGCTGCCATCTTGCTCACCACCTCTCTTTTTTGTACAAATGCTATTTGGTGTTTGGACAAAAAGTTAAGGAAGAGTTCGTTGTGTTGCCTGCCACATGGATCTTTCCCAGCATAATATGGGGGGGAATGGGAGCGGGGCGGGGAGTACGTCTCCCAAGGGTATGTGTGTTGCCTACATTTAGGTAGAGTCAAAGCAAGTTAGCTGTAGGGAATGGCATCTGGAAGGCAGTTTCAGCTCGGATTAAGATGACGTAGGATGGGACATAATTCATTCTCAAAGCAACAAACAGCATCTCATTAAATGCCTGCTCGCATCAGGCAAAGAAGAGAGAGAGCCCAGAAACTTGGCATGATTGATACTAGATTGACGCTTTCAATGACTTGCAAATGAGACAGGTCAGAGACAAGGCTGACTCTACTGACTGACCTGCAAGATCATTTGTGTATGCAAACATGGGCTGGGTACATCACTGCAGTAAGCTGATGAAATTTCTAGCATGCCGTAACAGTTACACTTGGGTCAAGTATTTTGTTTGTAGCTCGGGATGTTTTTGTCTGCATAAATGCAATTACATAAGATTTAAATTTCTTGTCCCTGTTCCCTAGTAAGGAAGATGGTCAAAAGTGTCCGGACAACCAGGGTCTAGTGTCCTCACTAACTCCTGAACCACACTACTTCTTCATCCTACCCAAGAAAAAATGTTTTGAGAACACTTCAACTCTGAAATCTTAAAATTAGGAAACAGGGTATCACGAACAATCTCAGTTTAA